>OY728146.1:931757432-931813587 GCA_963277665.1 Viscum album
CGCAATCCCTCGATACGATGATCGGTACATCTGTCTTTCTATCCCAGCAAGCCCTCGATACGATGATCAGTACGTCTGTCTTGTTATCCCTGCAAGACCTCGATACAATGATCGGTAGCACCATCTCCCTATCCTCAGGAGCCCTCGATCGTTATCACCTGATCAGTCGCACAAAGCAAAAACAAAGCACTTATAGAAGTACAAAAACTAAGAACGATCCATTCACGTTTTGTAATTTCAAGGCTTTCACACGAAGCAAGAGAGAAGTCGCAACATCTCTCTCTGGAACTTGATAGAAGAAAAGAATGATCAAAGTCTCTCAGTTGTTGTTCTCGGCATCAAATGACCTTTTATTTATAGGCCTTAGGTTTCAACGGTCATATTGTCTCCAACAGTCATATTTCTCTGGAAAACTCAGAAGGAATTGGACACCAGGCATTTTAACTGTCATATTGAAACAGAAAACATGACATCATTTTGATTAGTTTATAACTAACTACATGACATCATTTTGGTTAAAACAAAAGATATATAAAGATGATAATCATGAGTACGATTGATATAAAACATGTGTTGATTGAGGATAAAAACAAGCATGTGATAAAAGTAAAATATGAGTACTATTAGTATTACTTAGTGTAATGTATTGATATGATGCAATGAGAGTATGATGCAAAAAAGTCTGTATGATTGGCAGAGTTAGTACGATTGAAAGAGTCAGTATGATTAACAGGGTCAGTACGATTTAGTCAGTACGATAGATAGAGTCAGTACGATAAACATGGTCAGTACGATAAACATAGTCTGTACGATAAACATAGTAAGTACAATAAGCATAGTCAGTATGATAAACATAGTCAGTATGATAAACATAGTCAGTACGATAAGCATAGTCAGTACGATAAGCATATATGAATAGATTTGTGATGTCCAAAACAGGACATAAAAGTCAAAAGATGACTTTTGACTCAACAATCTCCCCCTTTTTGGAAAGCACAAAACATAAAGTAAAAACCAAAAGAAATACTCATCCCACCCTGAGTTATTGAAAACTCTTCTGAATATGAAATTGAATATAACTAACTCCCCCTTAGGTATGTAATTTCCTAAGGATTGTATTCGTAAATTTTCCTTGATTTAGTAGTATTTGATTAAAACATTATCCCCCGTATAAAACATTCTCCCCCTTTATGATTTAGAAAAAAATGGGGTAATCCTGAGTTTCCAGAAAAAGTTAGAAAAAGAATGCAAGGCAATGGGAAAGAAAACATAAATCTTATTGATATAACAAAAGTCTATAGAATTCTAAAAATTAATAAAGAAAGATACAAAAACAATCATTTTTTTTCTCTTTCTTTTTCTTTCTTCATCAGCTCATGAAGAACAGCTTTCATATTTTTGATTTCTTTGGTAAAGACTCGTAAAATTCAAGAAAATTTTTTTCTTAATTTTATTTGAAATTTTACAAGAACGCAGTTTCTAACGGCACCTGATTCTGAGGCCCGGTGTGCCCGGAATCATTTTCCAAAGTTTGGCTCGGGTATGTTCAGTGAACGAATGAGCGGGTTTTTCTAACTTTTGAACCGGTGCTCGGAATCAAATTCTGAGGGCACCGATTGAACCGCAGCACCGGTTTTTTCTTAGAAACGCCTTTTCTGGAGTTGCGTTTTCTCGGGTGTGGTTTTCAATTTTTTGGGGTCAAGTTAAGAAATAAAATAAAGTGGTGCGACAACTTTATTTTATTTCACTTAAGCCACTTAAAGCCACTTAAACTAAGTTGAAGCGGATAGGGTGGAACCCAAAATATCCTACCCTCTTGGTAGGATATTTGTGAGGTATGGCCCGCATGAGCCCCACCGTTTCTTTTCCTCTAAGTAACGCACCCACGAAAACCCATTTTTAATGAAATTCAACCGGTGCGTTTTCTTAATTTCTAAACGCCCCCAATTAATTGGGCAGTTAAGTCGTTACCCTTAATTCATCAAATTAATGGTTTTTTTCATAACTTTGTTTTTCAAATTGTTGGCATAAGAATAAAATAAGACCAATGCATGTTTCTTGGGTGTGGCTTGTTGAGAGGATTTGGAGAAACTATATCTTCATCCTCCTTCGCGAAGAACGCGAATAACGCGAAGAACGCATCATCACCGACGAAGAACGCCGAACCCTTGGAGATTGACGATGCGACGCCATGTACCGTGACGCCGATGATTCTCCTCCCGCGACATTCTTCTGCGACGTTCCTTCCCCGCGACAATCTTAGATCAACAACTTATTGAGGTAGGGGATTCCGGCCCTTTTATTTTTCCTTTGTGGATTATATCCTCAACTTGGAATTAATTGGTGCAATTAAATCGGTGTGTTTTTAACCCTCGGAGATCATTGACGCGATGCCGTGTACCGCAACAACAGCGACGCCCCTTCCGCGACGTGACGATCCTCTCCTTCCGCAACGGTCAATTCCACGACGAACTCACGTTCGACCACAACGACGAGGTAGGGGTTGATTCTTTTAAATCCTTGTGATTTATACCCGCGGTGTTGATTAAATAATTGTTGAGAGACTTTTTAAAAACCGCTAACGCGGTGGTTACGGACCAACGAACAAGTCCAAACCCACCACCCTTTCATTCTTGGTGTGCGAAATGGAGGACAACGACAAAGCAGGCCGCATGGGCAATGCGAGGTCCTCGTAAGGAAGAACGGACCCCGGGAGGACCTTTGGCGAAGACGGCGTGAATTTCTGACCACCGGAACTCGTCCGGTGGTCCATGGAGCAACCCGCCGGCGCGCCACGCCGGCACGGCGGCGCCGGCGGCGGAAGCTGGCGGCGCTTGTCACGCCGTCGTGGAGAACCGCCGCGGCTGAAGCCGTAGCGGCGGACCGGCCGTCCCGTGACCGCGCGGGACTGGCGAAGGACGGGACGCGGTCGGCTGCCGCGTCCGCTGGCAAGGGCAGCCCCACGCGGGGTCGCGGCTTCTTCACGCGGGGGCAGCACACCACCCGCCCGCGGCTCGGTCGTAACAGCTGAGCTGACCCGCTGGCCAACCAGCCAGCCGGGTCGCGCCCAGGTCGGGCCGGGCCGCGCCGCGTCGGCCGAGCCGGGTCGCGCCCAGCCGGGTCAGACCCAGACATGGGTCGGTCCGGGCCCAGACCCCCCTTTTTCGGACCTTTTCGTTATTTTTTTCATAACTTGAGCTACGAGCCTCCGATCGACGCATATTAAGCAACGCTGTGATCCTTGGATTGAGACGGTCGTTTTGGTATATTGCACTCAAGGTTTCGGAGTACTTTGGGTTTGGCCGGGTTGGTTCGTACACAAAACCAACCGGGCCCTCGGAGCGGAAACGCTTATATCTTGAGCTCTGGACGTCCGATTGACGTGCCATCAACTTGATGAATTCCTCAAAGTGAGACGGATCTTTTTTCTTACTCCGCCGGAGGTTTGGAAGCAGGTGGAGTACAGCCGGGTTGGTTTTGCTTTAAAAACCAAACGAAAAAGCCAATAACTCTCAGACCGTGCGTCCGATTGACATGTCATCTGCGACGTTGAGTTCCTGTTGTCGATATGGAACTTTTGGATACATCAACTCTGGACTATGTGTCATTTTATGTATCAACCTCTCGGCTCATGGAGCGGACCCTCCAGAATGATCTTGCTGTGTGCAGGAACCCTAGTGCTGGCTGTGACTGCGACGACGACGACTGTGGAGAGATCCTTAGTGGATTCGACAGTGACGACTACAACACTCAGCGATCCTACGTGGGTGAGTGCTACAGATCATGTGTGGGTCTGATCCTGTGTGGGTCAGTGCTCAGCGGTCCTATGTGGGTCAGCGCCTACAGATCCTGTGTGGGTCCGATCCTGTGTGGGTCCGATCCTGTGTGGGTCTTTGCGGGGGTTAGTTACCTATCGATCCTGTGTGGGTCAGATCCTTTATGGGTCATTGCGGGGGTTAATTACATATCGATCCTTTGTGGGTTAGATCCTTTGTGGGTCATTGCGGGGTTTAGTGCCTATTGATCCTTTGTGGGTCCGACGGCTTAGATGAATCAGTGGAAATATCTGATCATCTCTATCATTATACAAAGAAGTATTCTTGTGTGAGCTGAATCCTGTTTTGCTTTCCTATGTGGATTGTGTTGTGCTATCCTATGTGGATTTACGTTTGATTTCCTGTGTGGACTGGGTTTTACTTTGGCTCGTATGTCAGAGCCGAACGAGAATTGATGACTTAGGTATATGTATGGGCATATACCTAAGTAGTGTCATATGTTACTTTATGATTGTATCTTTCCTTTGTGGGTTATCCTTTGTGGATTCTGGGAGACCATCGGGGGTCTTGGGGTCCCTACTGAGTAGCTTATACTCACCCCTACATGGGCTATGCCCACACTACGTTGTGTTGGTTTCAGACGACGGACAGAACTGATCGTGGTTGAGGCTTGCGGAACAGGACGATACCTAGAGGTGGACCACTGGGCAGGACGTACTCGGGGCGGTCGGCTGGACCCAAGGAGCAGTGGAGGCTATCTGTACCCACCCTTCAGGTGGGATTTCCAGTGGATAGCTCTATGATGCGACTTCACTTTTCAGTTGTTGTTTTCCCTTCCAGTTGTACTTTACTTTCAATTTGGGTTTTTATACTGGCCCACTTACTTTTCCGCACTTACTGTTGTACTCAGTTTTTACTTAGTGTTTACTTCTAGCAGCTTGATTGCTCTGCGGTGTTTGTTTTCTTTACAAAGGCAATTCCTTCCCTTTTAGCGGGATTTACGCCTTGGTGCTAGTCTCCAGCCCCTAGCCTATGGAAGGCGGGCTTGGGGTAGTCACGGCACGGGCCCCGAGGACCAGTCGTGACAAATTGGTATCAGAGGAGTTCGATTCTATCGCAGAACTCAGGACTTTGATCTTTTCTATGTGAATCAATAGTGTTAAGAGTATTGGGTGTGGTTATCATTTCAGGGAGTCCAGTGTTGGTGCGGCGGCTGACGTATCCGTACACCAGGACCCTGACTTCTGATTTCCGACTTAATGCACGAAAACATTGATTGCATGTGTGTTTCAAGTTTTCTTTGTGATTACTTTGTTTCAGCTCACCAGGTATACTGTTCTAACTGTGGTGCACCTATTTCCTTTTCGGGATGGCCCCACGACGGCAGCCAGCTAGGGTTCCGAGAGTTGAGTGTGCCGACAGCCCACCGAGCGACGAGGCCTCGGTACAGGGCCCTTTGACAGCTGAGGCACCAGCTGTACCTCTACCCGCCGAACCACCGATGATTCTAGCCCCAGCCGCTGACGATGCACGTCGCCTTAGTGCACTGCACGAGTTCCAGCACCAGCGACTGCCCAGGTTCCGTGGGGACACGGATCCCCAGGCAGCCGAGGACTGGCTGGAGGCAGTGGTACAAGTTTTCCGGTTAGTGAGGACACCAGCAGACCTCATGGTGATCCTCGCAGAGAGCCTACTGCACGCGGCAGCGGGCCGATGGTGGAGCTTGATGCTCTAGGTGCCCGATGAGGCATATCTCCTATGGAAAGACTTTAAGAGCCTCTTCCTCTTAGAGTTCATCCTGACCACCCTCCATGCGGTGCGCATCCAGGAGATTCTTCAGCTGCGGTAGGGCAGCTTGACGGTCGCCCAGTACTCGGCGATATTTACCAATCTCTCGCGCTACTCGACAGACATGGTACGGGACCCATTCTTCTGGGCCCGGACCTTTAAGCAGGGATTGAGACATGAGATCAGGGAATCGTTGATCTCCCTCAGCATTCCGACTCAGGAAGGAGTACTGGAGCGAGCCCTTTTGATCGAGAGCTTTCTTGTTGAGCCTTCATCAGCACCGAGACCCACCGCAGGGCGGAATGTAGCAGAGTCTTCTGCAGCAGGCAGTCGACGGATGACTCATGGGTCCAGGAAGACCAAACCCTCAGGCAGACGGCCTCAGGACACTGGCTCAGTAGTGCGGGGCACACATTGCATAGCCAGTCTTTCGAGAGGCAGGCAGTGTTACACATGTGGCGGGCAGGGTCACATGGCTCGTGACTGCCCGACCCACCGTGCTGAGGAGCAGCAGATGGTTGAGGTGCCACCCAGGCAGTGGCATAGGGTCGACCGTGGCGGTCCGTAGGGAGCAGGCGGACGAGGCATAGGAGTTGTCTGAGCAGCAGGTGGTGGGCGACGCTTTGAGTCTCTACCACCACCACCACCAGGAGGTCCACCCCAGCCACCGGGAGCTGGTGGGCAGAGACAGGCATAGCTCCAGGCAGCGGAGGCCTACGACCATGGCACACCCAAGATGATTTAAGGTATTATCTGTGTCTATTCCACCCTTGCTGCAGTTCTTATAGTCACATGAGCGAGTCACTCTTTCATATCTGCTACCCTTGTTCGGAGCTCGGAGATTCCGACAGAGCCGTTGGCTCGATCCTTACGGCTAGAGACTCCTACGAGAGCAGACTCGACGATTAAACGCTGGTTCCGGCAGTGTGAGCTTACTCTAGGAGGTGATTTCTTCGGCTAGGATCTTCTTGTAGCGGCGTCGAGGCCTTACGACGTCATCTTGGGCATGGATTGGTTATCTACAGTCCATGCTCATATTGACTGTATTAGGCGCAAGGTGCGATGTGTACGCACCGACGGGAGCAGGTTCATCTTCACCGGTGAGAAGGGATCCTTCGAAGCATAGGATGGACTTTCGCAGAGGAGAGGACAGCCCCTTACTCATCAGTTGGCTAGCCTCATCCTAGGATCAGTTGACATGCGGAGTCCTAGTTTTCCTACAGTGGTGGATCAGTATGCGTACGTCTTTCCCGATGATGTTCCAGTACTACCTCCTCGTAGAGAGGTAGACTTTTATATTGACATGTACCCCAGGATAGCCCTGATATAGACTCCAGCATATTGGATGGCCCCCTCTGAGCTTCAAGAGCTACGGGTACAGTTGGAGGACTTGCAGGGCAAGGGATTCATCCGACCCAGTGTTTCACCCTGGGCTTCCCCGTTACTGTTCCCCAAGAAGGCAGATGGGAGCTTGCGACTTTGTGTCGACTATCATCGCATAAACCAGGTGACAGTGAGGAACAAGTATCCTCTACCAAGGATTGATGACCTCTTCGATCAGCTCAAGGGAGCACTGTGGTTCTCAAAGATAGACCTCAGGTCAGGCTATCATCAACTCAGAGTTCGGGACGAGGACGTGCAGAAGACGGCCTTCAGATGTCGGTTTAGCCACTATGAGTTCTTGGTTATGCCTTTTGGTGTAACCAATGATCCGAAAATGTTCATGGGCCTCATGAAAAGGATCTTTCAGCCATACCTCGATCGATTTTTCGTGGTCTTCATCGACGAAATTTTGATATACTCGACGACTGAGGAGGAGCACGCCTACCACTTGCGAGTTGTACTAGACACACTCCAAGAGCACCAACTTTATGGAAAGCTCTCGAAGTTTCAGTTCTGGATACGTGAGTTTCACTTCTTGGGGCATGTCATCTTTGAGGCGGGAGTTGCAGTGGATTCTACGAAGATCGAGGAAATGCTAGCTTGGGAGCCAACCAAGAGCGTGATGGACGTGCGGAGTTTCTTGGGACTAGCTGGATACTATCGGAGATTTGTGCCAGACTACCCCAGATTTGCGGCACCACTCTCAGCTTTGACAAAGAAGGGGAAACCCTTTGTGTGGTCAGACAGATGTCAGCAGATCTTCTAGGAGCTGAGACAGAGATTGACCAGCGCACCTATCTTGAGGTTGTTGGAGGAGGGAGTAGGGTATGTATTCTACTGCGATGCATTAGGGACCGGACTCGGATGTGTCCTGATGCAGGAGCGGGTAGTGATCGCCTATGGATCACGTTAGTTGAGGCCGCATGAGTAGAACTATGCTACTCATGACCTGGAGTTACCAGCAGTGGTCTTCGCTCTGAAGACATGGCGACACTATCTGATGGGAGAGTGCTTTACAGTCTTTTCTAACCATCAGAGTCTCAGGTACATCTTCTCTCAGAAGGACCTGAACCTGAGACAACGGCGATGGCTCGAATTCCTCCAGGACTATGACTTTGAGATAGTCTATACTCCTGGGAAGGGGAACGTGGTAGCTGATGCTCTCAGCATGAGGACGGTCATTCAACTACTTGAGGAGGCGACAGAGCATCTAGCCGCCTTGCAGATATCCTTCGTGGATAGATATGGGGAATCCTTCCTTCAGTCTCTCACAGTCACCCCTCCACTACTGCAGTGGGTCAGAGAGGCACAGCGTGGGGACGCTGACTGTGAGACGCGACGTGCGCATATATCCTTAGGTCAGGCACCTGATGGTTTCTCCTTTGGAGAAGAGCACAACGTACTTTTCAGAGGACGTACCTTGGTACCAGTTGCATTATGGGAGGAGGTGCTGAGAGAGTTTCAAAATTCTCCTTTGGCGGTATATCCTGGAGTGTCAAAGATATACCAGGACCTTAGACGACAGCACTGGTGGCCAGGCATGAAGAAGACTATGGCAGAGTTCGTTTCTCGATGCCTCACCTGCCAGCAGGTGAAGGCAGAGCACCAGGTACCAGCAGGCTTGGTATAGCCCTTAGAGGTCCCGGAGTGGAAGTGGGATGGGATATCTATGGACTTTGTGACTGGACTTCCACGCACATCCAGAGGTCACGGCTCCATTTGGGTGATTGTCGACCGACTCACCAAGTCGGCTCACTTCTTACCCATCAGGGAGCAGGGCTCAGTGGAGAGCTTAGGACGTCTCTATGTTCAGGAGATTGTACGGATTCACAGTGTGCCATCATCTATCGTCTCTGATCGAGATGCTCGCTTTACTTCCGGGATTTATAAGGGGTTGTAGGAGGCATTCGGGACGCAGCTACGTCTGAGCACTACCTTTCACCCTCAGACGGATGGTCAGACGGAGAGGACCATTCAGACTCTCGAGGACATGCTCCGCGCATGTGTCCTCGAATTTGTTCGTAGCTGGGAGGACCACCTACCCTTGGTGGAGTTTGCATACAACAACATCTACCACTCCACCATCGGGATGGCACTATATGAGGAATTGTACGGCAGACCTTGCAGATCTACTTTGTGCTGGACAGACCCTGAGGAGTCAGAACTCATGGGACCAGAGATGGTCTAGGCCACGACAGAGAAGGTCCAGGTCATACAGAATCGGATGAGGACAACTCAGAGCTGGCAGAAGTCTTATGCTGACAGAAGGCGGAGGCCACTAGAGTTCGAGGATGGCGACCACGTCTTCTTGCGTGTCTCACCTCGACGTGGATAACAGAGATTTGGCCGAGGCGGCAAGTTTTCTCCACGCTTCATCGGACTGTTCCAGGTCCTCAGCAGGATTGGCGAGGTGGCTTATCGCCTGGCTCAACCACGTTAGTTGCACCGGGTCCATGACGTCTTCCACGTATCTCAGCTGAGGAGATACGTGCACGACTCAACTCACATCATTGACTATGGGGAGATGGACGTTGATGATGGGGCGACTTTTGTGGAGGTCCCAGTGGAGATCAAGGATCGACAGGATCGGGTCCTACGTGGACGGTCGATTCCTCTAGTGCGCATCAGATGGCAGCATGGGAACCTCCAGGACAGCACTTGGGAGCGGGAGGCTCAGATGCGTGCTCAGTACCCACATTTGTTTCCCTAGTTTATGATGTATCTTTACGGGGACGTAAAGCTCTGAGATGTGAGTGATGTAAAGACCCGTAAAATTCAAGGAATCTTTTTTCTTAATTTTCATTGAAATTTTACAAGAACGCAGTTTCTGACGGAACCTGATTCCAAGGCCCGGTGTGCCCGGAATCATTTTCCGAAGTTTGGCTCGGGTACGTTCAGTGAACGAACGAGCGGGTTTTTCTAACTTTTGAACCGGTGATAGGAATCAAATTCCAAGGGCACCGATGGAACCGCATGGCCGGTTTTTTCTTAGAAACGCCTTTTCCGGAGATGCATTTGCTCGGGTGAGGTTTTTAACTTTTTGGGGTTAAGTTAAGAAATAAAATAAAGTGGTGCGACAACTTTATTTTATTTAACATAAGCCACTTAAAGCCACTTATACTAAGTTGAAGCGGATAGGGTGGAACCCAAAATATCCTACCCTCTTGGTAGGATATTTGTGAGGAGGGGCCCGCACGAGCCCCACTGTTTCTTTTCCTCTAAGTAACGCACCCGTGAAAACCCCTTTTTAATGAAAGTCAACTGGTGCATTTTCTTAATTTCTAAACGCCCCAATTAATTGGGCAGTTAAGTCGTTACCATTAATTCATCAAATTAATGGTTCCTTTCTTAACTTTGTTTTTCAAATTGTTGGCATAAGAATAAAATAAGACCAATGCATGTTTTTCTTTGGTGTGGCTTGTTGAGAGGATTTGGAGAAACTCTATCTTCATCCTCCTTCGCGAAGAATGCGAAGAATGTGAAGAATGCGAAGAACGCGAAGAACGCAAAGAACGCATCTTCGCCGACGAAGAACGTCGAACCCTTTGATATCGACGATGCGACACCGTGTACTGCGACGCCGACGATTCTCCTCCCGCGACGATCTTCTGTGACGTTCTTTCCCCGCAACAATCTTCGATCAACAATCGATTGAGGTAGGGGATTGCGGCCCTTTTATTTTTCCTTTCTGGATTATATCCTCAACATGGATTTAATTGGTGCAATTAAATCGGTGTGTTTTTATCCCCCGGAGATCATCGACGCGACGTCGTGTACCGCAACAACAGTGACGCCCCTTCCGCGACGCGACGATCCTCTCCTTCTGCGACGGTCAATTCCACGACGAACTCACGTTTGACGAAAACGACAAGGTAGGGGTTGATTATTTTAAATCCTTGTGATTTATACCCGCGACGTTGATTATATAATTTTTGAGATACTTTTGAAAAACAAATTACGCGGTGGGTGCGGACCAAAAAACAAGTCTGAACCCACCGCCCTTTCGTTCTTGGAGTGCGAAATGGCGGATAGTGACAAAGCAGGCCGCACGGGCGATGCGAGGTCCTCGCAGTGAAGAACGGACCCCGGCAGGACCTTTGGTGAAGAAGGCGTGAATTTCCGACCACCGGAACTCGTCCGGTGGTCTGCGGAGCAAGCCGCCGGCGCGCCAAGCCAGCACGGCGGCAGAGGCAGTGGAAGGCGGCGGCACCCGGCGCGCCGCCGTGGAGAACCGTCGCGGCTGAAGCCGCGGTGGCGGGCCGGCGGTCCCGTGACCGCGCGGAACCGGAGAAGGACGGGACACGGCCGGCTGCCGCGTCCGCTGGCAAGGGCGGCCCCATGAGGGGTCGCGGCTTCTTCACACGGGGGCAGTGCGCCCCCCGCCCACTGCTCGGTCGTAACAGTCGAGCCGACCTGCTGGCCAACCGGCCCGCCGGGCAGACCCGCTGGCCAACCGGCCAACCGGGCCGGGTCACGCCCAGTCGGGTCAGACCCGGACCCAAGTTGGGTCGACCCGGTTCAGGCCGACCCAGGGGGGTTGGGCTGGGTCAGTCAGGGCCCATACCCCCGTTTTCGGACCTTTTCGGTCTTTTGCTCATAACATGAGCTACGGGCCTCCGATCGACGCACCTTCAGCGGCGATGTGATCCTTGGATCGAGAAGGTTGTTTCTGTATATCGCACTCAAGGTTTTGGAGTACTTTGGGTTTGGCCGGGTTGGTTCGTACACGAAACCAATCGGGCCCTTGGAGCGGAAACGGTTATATCTTGAGCTCCGGACGTCTGATTGGTGTGTCGTCGACTTTGATGGATTCCTCTAAGTGAGACGGATCTTTTGGCTTACTCCACCCGAGGTTTGGACGTAGGTGGAGTACGATTGGGTTGGTTTTGCTTTAAAAACCAACCGGGCCCCTGGAACGAAAAAGCCAATAACTCTCAGACCAGGCATCTGATTGACGCGCCGTCTGCGACGTTGAGTTCCTGTTGTCGATATGGAACTTTTGGATACATCAACTCTGGACTATGTGTCAGTTGATGTATCATCCTCTCGGCTCGTGGAGCGGACCCTCCCGAACAAGCTTGCTGTGTGCGGGAACCCTAGTGCAGGCTGCGACTGCGACGACGACAAATGTGCAGAGATCCTCAGTGGATTCGACGGCGACGACTAAAACACTCAGTGATCCTATGTGGGTTAGTGCTACAGATCCTGTGTGGGTCCGATCCTGTGTGGGTCAGCGCTCAGTGGTCCTGTGTGGTCCAGCGCCTACAGATCCTGAGTGGTTCTGATCCTGTGTGCGTCTTTGCGGGGGTTAGTTACCTATCGATCCTGTGTGGGTTAGATCCTTTGTGGGTCATTGCGGGGCTTAGTTACCTATCGATCCTTTGTGGGTCAGATCCTTTGTGGGTCATTGCGGGGGTTAGTACCTATTGATCCTTTGTGTGTCCGACAGATTAGATGAATCAGTGGAAATATCTGATCATCTCTATCATCATACAAAGAAGTATTCATGTGTGAGATGAATCCTATTTTGCTTTCCTATGTGGATTGTGTTGTGCTATCCTGTGTGGATTTACGTTTTCTTTCCTGTGTGGACTGGGCTGTACTTGGGCTCGGATTTCGGAGTCGAACGAGAATTGATGACTTAGGTATATGTATGGGCATATACCTAAGCAGTGTCGGATGTTACTTCGTGATTGTATCTTTCCTTTGGGGATTATCCTTTGTGGATTTTGGGAGACCTTCGGGGGTCTCGGGGTCCCTACTGAGTAGCTTATACTCACCCCTGCACGGGCTATGCCCGCACTACGTTGTGTTGGTTGCAGACGACGGACAGCGCTGATCGTGGTTGAGGCTTGCGGAGCAGGATGGTACCTGGAGGTGGACCACTAGGCGGGACGTACTCGGGGCGGTCGGCTGGACCCGAGGAGAAGTGGAGGCTATATGTACCCACCCTTCAGGTGGGATTTCTAGTGTACATCTCGACGATATGGATTTCTTTTTCAGTTTCTTTTTTCCCTTCTAGTTGAACTTTAATTTTATTTTGGGTTTGTATACTGGCCCACTTACTTTTCCTCACTTACTGTTGTACTCAGTTTTTACGTAGTTTTTACTTCTAGCTACTTTCTTGCTCTGTGGTTTTTGTTTTCTTTACAAAGGCAATGCCTTCCCTTTTAGCGGGATTTATGCCATAGTGCTAGTCGCCAGCCCCTGGCCTATGGAAGGCGAGCTTGGGGTAGTCACGGCACGGGCCCCGAGGATGAGTCGTGACATCTTTCTTGTCTTCAGAGATAGATTCACCCTGGGATTTGAGAAGTTCTTGTTGATCGGAAAAAAGTTGATCCTGATTTTTGATAGTCTATTCTTGAAATCTGATTACTTCTTCAAGAGTATCAATTTTGTCTTGAAAATTATTGTTGTCTTTAGATAACATAGAATTTTTCTTCTTCAACAGAACTAATTCATCTTTGAAAGATGAGGCCTTTGAAAACTCTAAATGTAAATCATTCATTCTCTCTTGTAGCTCCTTTATCGAAGGGATATCGGCTCCATGAGTTTTTGACATCTGATTCAGCCTTTAAATAGTTTCTTTTTCAAGCTTATTGAAATTAATAGCAAGATCATTTGAAATCCTTCTTAAATTTTTGATTGATATTTCATGATCATTCACTAAGATTTCTGTTTTGTATGACCACTTAGTCATCCTATTTCAAGCCTTCTTATGAGAATCCAAACTTTCAGAAAGTACATTTAAATAAGCTTCAATTAATAATACTCTCTTACTATGTTCTCTTACAGAACCAAACTTCTTCCTTTGATTGTCAGCGATGAAATCAATTTTACCTTCAATTCTAGGAAAATAAGGAATAGTATTCTCAATTCACCTCAATACATGAACAATGTAATGACTTTTCTTGAGAGAAATTGTGAGTTCTGAATCAGTATCCTCATCATATGAATCCATTTCATTTGATCGGTTTGAGTCTTCAACTGGATGTTTTCCTTTTTCTATTTCTTTTTCCATTAATTCTTTTTCCACTTTGTCACTAATAACAATTACTTTTTCGGTATGAGAAGATTGAGCACCTTGCTTTACTTGGGAAGGAAATCTATCTGGAGTTTCAAGATATTCAGCTGCCGCTTGATCGGCATGAGGAACCTGTTGAATACCATCACTTTGCTTTTAAAAAGATTCTTCTTTACTCTTTTTCAAACTCTACAGAAATTCCAAAAGAAAATCTTCTTCCTCTTCTTCAGCTTTCTGATCTTATTTCAAAATTTGTTTCCCTTTCTCTTTTTCTAGAAGACACTATACGATAGGTTCTTGGTGCACTTCCGTTAGTTGAGCACTATCCTCCTCAACCATTTTCATGATTTTAGAAACATCAAAGTCTTGAGATTTCCTTTTCAAAAGAGTCTTCTTTTTCTTCTTAGCCTAAAGAGTATCCTCTACCCTTATCCTATCAGCTAAAGCTTCAGCTAGATCAAGACCAAACTTTGGATCACCTTCTTTTCTTTGTTCTATGTCTTTCCTCCACTTGGCCACAACCTCCTTGCTGTATTTTGTTTTCTACTTTGGCTTAGTACTGGTTTGTGGATCTGATCTTTGAGGAGAAATATTGGGTAAAGATTCGATTGGAAGAGGTGTCGATTGATTTGGTGCCGATTGACTTTTTGTCGATTCACATTCTACATCTTTAACAAAAAGCTCTAAATTTTGATCAAAACATACATACAACTTCTTCAACATATTCTTACATATCCAAGAAGGCTTCAGTTCTTTCAATTTCCTTTTCAAAATAAATATTAAAGAACTTCAAAATCTCAAGAATGAACTTTGTAAGAATAGAGGGATACATAATAAAATTATACTTGATCACTCCTGACTTGACATTCCTGATTGTTTCAAAAATGTACCCCATGAGATTTACCTTTCTCATGTTTACAAGATGGTCTAACAAAAATATATCAGAAACCTTAAGAGTTTATTTATCCCCTTTCCTTGGGATAAGAAAACCTTGCATCCAAAGCACCACAAATCTGTTATCTAGAGATAAATGAGTTACTTTTCTCTTCTCTTCATTGATGAGAAATAATGATTTTTCAGCACTTTCTTTACTAAACGTACCAACTTCGTCTGGTAGTTTATCAGATTGAAAAAAGAATCACCTTCTGTTGAGACATTGAGAAATTGATCTTCTTGTTTCACAGATATTGAGATTTTTCTATCGTACACAGCAAAGTTGATCATCAATTTTTTTTCAAAATACAACGTTTTGTAGAATTGACTAACTTCTTCAATAAGAATCGGATCTTGACATATGTTTTTTTCAACACAAAGATGTTCCCAGCCTTGAAACAAAATAATCCTCTTTATTGTTAAATCATATGTGTCAAATAAGTCTCAAGAAACTAACCTTTCTCTAAAGAAGTCTTTCTCTAAAAACGATTTTGAAGAAATTTTGGCAGGAGTGTGGGCAGAGGACTGAGACATAAAGATGAGAGAAAGGGAAAATCGTACAAAGTCTTAAAAAAAAGAGGTAGAGCTTCACCAAGAAATATGAAAAACCGGTGCGGGTTTGGGTAGGGGAGGGCTCTATTTATAGGTGAAAAAAATGACCATTGATCTTCTATGGTTGAGATTAGAAAATATATAAATCAACAGATAGGATTTAAACGGAAAAAATGAGAAACAGTGAAATGTAAGAAAGAAAAAAGAAGAGAAATAAAGAATGCACCTTTCGAATATTATAAGTAAATCATTGGTTTAATAGTATTAACAAAGTATAACATAATGAAAAAAATAGAAGCGATCATGGGAAGAAAAAAAAATCAGTTGTGAGACCAATGGAAAACAAAGTCATTACCATAGGTTGTCAGGCCGATGGAAAACAAATTCATTACCATTGGTTTTCATGCCGATGGAAAACAAAGTCATTATCATAGGTTGTCAAGCCGATGGAAAACAAATTCATTACCATAGGTTGTTAAGCCGATGGAAAACAAATTCATTACCATAGGTTTTCATGCTAATGGAAAACAAAGTCATTACCATAGGTTGTCAAGCCGATGGAAAACAAATTCATTACCATAGGTTTTCAAGCCGATGGAAAAAAAAGTAATTACCATAGGTGGTCAAGCTGATGGAAAACAAATTTATTACCATAGGTTGTCAAGCCGGTGGAAAACAAAGTCATTACCATAGGTTTTCAAGCTGATGGAAAACAAATTTGTTACCATAGGTTGACGTGCCGATGGAAAACAAAGTTGTTACCATAGGTTGACATGCCAATAGATAGAAAATCAATACAGTAATCAGGTAAACAAGATGAAGAACAAATGGTTAAAACAATAACCATCCAGTCAAGATGATAATTAGGAAAAAAATAAAATAGAAAACCAAAAGAATAAACAGATAAAGAAGTCCATAAGAAAAAGTTAAGAAACACATAAAGTGAAGAAAAAAATTCTCCCCATTTTAAGAGTTTAATGTAAGCATAAGTGTAAAACATGAAGTAGATATGAATGATTATTTTAATGTAGTCATTCCTAGATTTTTTTTTATAAACTCAAATCTATCGTAAGGTAATGTCTTTTTAAAAATGTCAGCAAGTTGTTCTTGCATTCTGATGAATTGTAAAATAATATCTCATTTTATTGTGTGGTCCCTAAGAAAGTTATGTCTAATATATATGTGTTTTGTATTATATAAATGTGTTGGGTTTTTACTAAGATCTATGGAACTAGTATTATCACATAGAATTTGAGTTTTGGAAAAGCTCAATCCATAGTCAGTGAGTGTGTGTTGCATCCACAACACTTGAGCACAACAACTTCCAGCTACTACATATTCATCTTCAGTAGTAGAAAGTTCTACTGAGTGTTGTTTCTTGTCGGACCAAGAAACCAAGGAATCTCCTAAGAAATTACATGTTCCAAGTGTACTCTTTCTATCCATTATACAACCACCAAAGTCAGCATCTGAAAAACTTTTTAAAACAAAATCATTTCTAGAAGAATAAAAAAATACCTAAATCCAGAGTTCCTTTTAAATATCAAAAGATTATTTTCACAGATTTTAAATGAGATTCTTTTGGATTTGATTGGTATATTGCACATAAAACTTCTTATCATACCTCTAAAAGTTGTTTGATCTACTAGTTTCCCAGTTTCATCAAGATCAAGTGTATTTGAGGTACCAATTAGAGTTCTAATACTTTTAGTATTGTCGTATCCATACTTTTTGAGTAAATATTTGATATACTTATGTTGAGATATATATGTTCCTTCTAGTTTTTGTGAAATATGAAAACATAAAAAGGAATGTTAACTCACCCATCATACTCATTTCAAACTCGTATTTCATTAAATTTTCAAAAGAATCAGTTAAGGACTGCTGAGTTGTTCAAAATATGATGTCATCAACATAAATTTGAATAGTCAAAACATTTTTATTTTCCAGTTTTATAAAAATGGTTACATCTGCAGTACCTTTTGCATAGTTGTTTTTTAAAAGAAATCATGTAAGTCTATCACACCATGCTCTAGGGGCTTATTTAAGTCCATATAAAGCTTTGGTAAGTTTAAAAACATGATTACGATATTTTAAATCTATAAAACCAGGGGTTGTTCAACAAAAACATCTTCTTGAACAAAACCATTTAAAAAGTCACAATTAACATCCAATTTAAATAATTTGAAATTAAAGTATGCTGCAAAGGATAATAGAATACAAATAAATTCAAGTCCAGCTACAGGAGCATATGTTTCTTCATAGTCTATTCCCCCCTGTTGATTATAACCCTTAGCAACAAGTCTTGCTTTATTTCTTACAATGATTCCATTTTCATCACATTTATTTCTGAAAACCCATTTTTCACAAATTATAGTTGTTTCTTTAGGCCTTTCAACTAAAGTCCAGACTTGATTCCTTTAAAATTTATTTAGTTCATCTTGCATTGCTTTAATACAATCTTCATCACCTAAGGCCTCATTGGACTTTTAGGTTCGAATTGGGAAAGAAAGGCAAGATGTTCTATTTCATTTCTCAAGGAATTCTTGGTTATTATAGGTTGATTTACATCACCAATGATGTTATCACTGGGATGATTCCTAAGAAACAATTGATTTGGGTTTCTTAAGACCCGTTCATCAACATATGGTAGAAAATCTTCTGGGGTAAAAGTTTCAAAATTACTTTCTTGAAAATTTTCCTTACTAGAAGACTCTTCTAATAAAGGTTGATAATCAGTTTTTGAAAACACATCTGAAGATGCAGGTTTGGGTTATTTGAAAACAAAGGAATCAGTTTCATGAAATTCAGCGTGCACTATTTCTTCAATAGTACAAGTATTTTTATTGAAAAATATATAAGCCTTAGAAGTTGTAGAATATCCTAGAAAGATTCCTTCATCAAATTTTGGTGCGAATTTGTGTAGATTCTCTTTAGTATTCAGAATGAATACTTTTCATCCAAAAACATTAAAGTATGAAACTTTAGGTTTTTGGATAGTCCATAATTCATAAGTTGTTTTATTAATAAAAGGTCTAGTTAAAACATTATTTATAGTATAACAAGAAGTACTAACAGCTTCATCCCAAAAGTTCTTAGCAATTGGGTATTCACTCAAAATGGTTCTTGTCATTTCCTGAAGAATGCAATTTATTCTCTCAATAACACCATTTTTCTGAAGGAGTTATTGGAGCTGAAAATTTGTGAGTAATACCTTTCTTACTACAAAAAGTTTCAAAATCTGAATTATGAAATCCACCACCTTGATCACTATGGATAGTTATCAATGGTGGGTTTTTCTCATTTTTAACTTGGGATCTTAAAATTTTGAAATAGAAAAAGGATTCAGATTCCTTTTTTAAAAAATATACCCATGTAAATATAGTAAAGTCATAAACTCAAACAATTACAAAGTATTTTCCTCCAATGCTTTGAGTTTTTGAAGGACCAAAAAGATCCATGTGCACTATCTGTAATGAATTGGAAGTTGAAACTTCATTAATTGATTTAAATCTATTTTTATGTTTCTTACCAAATTGACAAGGATCATAGACGTTTAAAGAATCGTATCTAAGATCTGCTAGACCCATAACAAGTATTTTCTTTGAAAGTTTACAAAGGTTTCTTAGATTACAGTTTCCTAGTATTCTATGTCATAGCCATGATTGGTCTTCTATTACACTTAAGCATGGTAAATTTTGGCTCCTAAGGTCTTCTAGATTAATAGTGTATACATTCTCTTGCCTATGGGAAGATAGAATTAATTCATCCTTGGAATTATGAACTAAGAATTTATCATTTCTAAAATTCACAAGGTATCCTTCATCACATAATTGACTTATGCTGATGAGGTTGTGCTTAAGACCTTTGACAAACAAAACAATTGAAATAAGAACTTTCAAAAAAAAAATATTACCTATTCCAACAATCTTTCCTTGGGCATTATATCCAAAGGTAACTTTTCCAACTTTTTTTCGATAATATTTTCTAAGCAATTTTTTTTCAGTCATGTGTCAAGAACAACCACTATCCATGTACCAAATATTCGTTCTGGTACACTTCTTATTTTCCTGAAAAAAAAACAATTATTTTTTTGGAACCCAAATTTGTTTGGATCTAGAAGGATTAGATAAAATAATTTTAGGAATCCACATTTGTTTTTAAAAATCAGCTTTATGAAATCCTATAGACTGAGTTCTATTAAGAGAACAATTTCTTTTCCAGTGTCCACCACATTGACACTTAGTAAAAAATGGGGTGCTTTGAGGAAAAAAATATTTATTACTAAACACTGGTTTAGAATGAGTATAACCAATGCCAGAATGATTTCTCAAATGTCGAATTTGAGAATACATTTTATCAAAGTTTTCCTTACCATAGGTAAAGTCTGACGAACATTTCTCTAGAGAAAATTTTTTTACTTTAGTTATAAAACTATGTTTTTATCCTTGAAAACATTATTTTTGGAACTAGAGTTAGTCTCTAAAATATTTTTCTTAGTAATTACATTTTCAAGATCCTTATAAAGTTTTTCCTTATCCGAATTGACTTTCTCAAGGGTTTCTAAAATACATTCAAAATCAGAAGTTTTCATATCAAGATCATAAGAAAGATCTGATACTTCTTTAGTTAAAATAGAATTTATAGAATTTTCTTTATCAGGATTTTTCTTGAGTTTATAATTTTCATTCTCAAGTAGTTTATCAAACATAGACACTTCTTCATAAGAATTTAATGTATTATCTTATGATGATGAAGACTCATCATTTGAAGATTCATAATATTTATTATTAGTATAATTTGTATTCAAGGATACATTTGTAATAGCTTCAGCATTGTGTACCTTAGCCATGAAACAATGATCTTAAATTGGTAGTCTAGCTGTAGGCCCAATATTACTTTGTCCTGAAGATTCATATTCTAAAGAATCATCTGATGAATAACCACCACTTTCCCTCCAAGTGTCATTGGACTTCAAGAATTTCTTTGTCTTGGTCTTGTAATACTTTTTCTTATTCATTTCATAATGTTTCTCCTTTCTATCTTTTCTCTTCAGTAAAGGAAAATCTGGTCTTATATGACCTACTTTCTTGCATTCATAACAAGTTACCTATGAATCTTTATTATCCTTACTATATTTCTTTTTGAATCTATATTGAAAATATTTCTTTCCCATAGTCTTGTTCATCCTTCAAGCAAGATTGGATAACTCATTATCTGAATGATCACAATCACTTTATTCTAACATGACAACTTTTTTGTCTTTGGATCTTGTTATCCTTTCAGGCGTTTTAGCTTTAGATGAAGTAGTAAAATCTACACTTCAATTTCCATTTTCCTTCTTATTGAAATTAGCATCTCTCTTCATTCTTGTCTCATGCTGTAGAAGGGTTCCAAAGATTTAATCAAGAGTAATCTAAGAAACTTTTATGTTTTCGTCAATAGATGTCCTTTTTGACTCCCATTCGTTTGGTATTATATCAATAATCTTTTCTACAAGAGCTTCATCATCAAGACATTTTTCTCCCATAGATTGTATACTATTGACAATTTTCATAAATCTTTGTTTCACTTTACATACTGGCTCTCCATAAGGAAAAATAAATCCATGATATTCTTCTCGAAACATTGCTCTTTTTGTTTCTATAACCCTAGATGTACCAAAATGTGTGACTTCCAATTTTTTTCAAATACAATTGGCTACTTCACAAGATGATATCTAGAAGTTTATATTCATGGTCATAGAACATAGAAAAGTATTTTGTACCTTGTAATTCAGTTGATTTTCTTGATTTTCTTGATTGGTGAAAGTATAGACTTCTTTGCCGGGGATTTTTTAACCTCTAGTAAGCATAATAAAATTGTCTACACCAGTATTGATAACAAATTTCTTCATTCAATCTCTCCAGTACTCATAATCATTCCCATCAAAGATTGGTGGTCTAGTTGGATTTAGATTGTTAATTGATCCAATATTCATCCCTGTCATCTCATAAAATAATATCTTTTCCACTCTATATGTTAGTGAAGTAAGTAGTTGAAACAAAAATTTGAAATAAAAACACTATTATAGAAATAAATAGTGAAATTAATATAAATCAGTGGAAACCTTCTCTGATACAAATTGTTGGATTGATATATAGATGAATATGTATATTATATAGAATAATACAAGAGGTGGTGAATTGTAGGTTTAAAAAATTTGTGTTTAAACACTTAATAAATTATTTTAAATGATCTTAAACTAATACAATTCACAAAAAATACAATTAACCACAATTATATCGAGTATAAAGGTATGATATGATATAATACTATAAGAAGATTAAATCAATTGTATTCAAAATGAATACAATAATTAGAGTAATACAATAGTGAAAGTTTCTACCATAAAGCTTATAGAATGTATCGATAGAATATGTAAAAGTATGATTGTAATTGAAACAATTACAAATGAATATGAAATGAAGAAAGGAAACAATACAATTCCCTTTCTAATAAAAACAACAAATGAAATATAAATGTATTACAATTCTTTTATCCCAAATAGAAGGGCATCCTTTCACCTAGGATGATAGGTCTGTCTAACCAAAACCGTGGTAATTCCTTGATACGATGATCGGTACATCTATCTTGCTATCCCCTCAAGCCCTCGATATGATGATCAGTACTTCTGTATTGTTATCCCTGCAATCCCTCGATATGATGATCAGTACATCTGTCTTTCTATCCTTACAGGCCCTCGATATGATGATCGGTAGCACTGTTTCCTATCCTCAGCAGCCCTCGATGGTTATCACCTGATCGGTCTCACAAACCAAAAACAAATCACTTATATAAATACAAAAACTAAGAAAGGGTGGTTCACATTTTTTAATTTCAAGGCTTTCGCATGAAGCAAGAGAGAAGTCACAGCGTCTCTCTCCAAAACTTGATAGAATCAAAGAATGATCAAAGTCTCTCAGTTGTTCTTAGCTTAAAATTACCTACTATTTATAGGCCTCAGGTTCCAACGGTCATATTCCCTCCAAAGGTCATATTTCTCCAGAAAACTCAGAAGGACTTGGACACCTAGCATTCTAATGGTCATATTGAAACCGAAAATATGAAATCTTTTTGATTAGTTTATAAATAACTCCATGACATCGTTTTGGTTAAAACAAAAGATATATGAAGATGATAATCATGAGTATGATTAATATAAAATATGTGTTGATAAAGGATGAAGACAAGCATGTGATAAAAGTAAAATATGTGTACTATTAGTATTACTTAGTGTAATGTATTGATATGATTCAAAGAGAGTATGAAGAAAAAAATTCACTACGATTTCCAGAGTTATTACGATTGACAGAGTTAGTACAGTTAACAGGGTTAGTATGATAGACATAGTCAGTATGATAAACATGTTCGGTATGATAAAAATAGTCAGTATGATAAACATAGTCATTAAAATAAGCATAGTCAGTATGATAAACATAGTCAGTACCATAAACATAGTCAGTACGATAAGCATAGTCAGTATGATAAGAAAATATGAATATATTTGTGATTTCCAAAACAAGAAATAAAATTGAAAAGAGTACTTTTGACTCAACATGATTCAGATAATGTCTGAAGAGCCTATCTCAAATTCTAGGTGTAGCCTTGGTAGAGATTCCAATAGAGGGTGGAGGCTATTATATAATTTTTTTAGGAAAATAGGGGTTAATTCTTAATAAAGGAGTGTGAGAAATCATAATTTCACCTAGTTTTAAATGGGTTAATGGTTTGGCCTCACAATTTGGCTAGACTGGTGTATTATGAGTCTGGTGCATTGTTTGGGAAAACTATGCATAGCCTATGTACCCCTATGTATCACCCTAATTGGTTTAATCAAACCATGCATCCCCAGGTTCATGGTTTAAATAAACTCTAATCTTGGTCTATTTCCTCAAAAACCCAGACCTCTGAGCTTCGAAAAAGCCTTAGACCCTCCCATGAAGTCCTTTAATCTCTTTGTAACATCTATAAGGATAAAAATAAACGTTTAAACTAAAACATAAAGGATATTTACCATATAATAAAATTTGGGAATTCCAAACCTCTCCTCCTTAAAATAAATCATCCCCAAGTTTCCCTTCTAAGGGTATTGAAACTCCCATACTACCATAGTACCCACACAAAAAGAAATGACCTTCCTTATAGAGCCTTTATGATCTAATTAATAATAAAAAAAAGATTCCCCTCAAAATAATCATCATCCTCTTGATCAATATCATCAAGATCAAAATAATGATATGGGTTGGAATAATAATGGAGAATATGAAATACACTACAGACATCTTTCACGACTCAGTGCATCTAATGTAAGGCCAACTAATAGGATTCCATCACAACTCTTTACAAAATCTTGAATTTTATAACATAAAAAGGTGATATATTACCCTTTCTTTGAATATATCTATGACCCATCTTAGGTGAAACTCACAAAAATACCATATTTCCCACCTCGAACTCCAATGGCCAATGATGATGATCGATATAAGGATTCTTCCTAGACTGGGCTATCACCATATGTTTCTTGAAAATTTGTGCCTATTCAAAATTATCCGGAATGATACAAGGTCCCAATAGTGATACCTCACCTACCTCTAACCAGCACAGGGGTGAATATCAAGGCCTACTATATAGGTCCTCATATGGATCCATCTAAATAGTTTCCTAAAAGATGTTATTAAATGAAAATTTTGAAAGAGGTATATGTTTCTCCCAATAACCTAAAAAATAAAGGAATCATTCTCTAATAATTCCCTCCAACAGCCATATTGTATGCTTGGACTAACCATTTATATAAAGTGATATGTTGTATACAAAAGAAATTATGAACCCAGTTCCTTCTACAATCTAAGCTAGAACCGCAATGTAAACCAAGAATCCTTGTCTGATATAATAGACAAGGGAACACCATGAAGGCATATAACTTCTTAGAAATAAATCCTCCAAACATAATCAATAGAAAATGTATTTATGATAGGTAGAAAGTGAGTGATCTTGATCAAAAAATCTACAATCATCCATACCACATAACCACCTTGGGGGAATATTGGAAAACCTATCATAAAATCCATAGTGACATCATTTCATTTCTATTTTGAAAGATACAAGGTTGATAAAATTTTATAAGGCCACTATTGCTCTAAATTCACCTTCTAATAGGTAGAATAATATATAATAAAACTTTCAATATGCCTCTTCATACCTAGACACCAATAGTGGAAGTGTACTTCACAATACATCTTAGTAATCCCAGATTGTAGTTCCCATTTAAAACCATGAGAATCGTGCTTCAATTATTCTTTTAAGTATGTTGGAACATAAACACACCCATGAATGTGTAGAATATCATCCTCATTGAAAACCCAACTAGGCATTGGATCCTCTACAAATACACTCTCCATCATTACTAATACCTTAAGAACTGGAAGTTGTATCATCTTTAATCTCCCTAGAAGAGAATATTCTAGTACCAAGGCTGCTAAAATATGATTCTTATGATACTCCCAAACCTCTATATGCATCTCATAAAAAAGATCCATAAACTTCCACTCACTATTATCCTCTAAATGGAATCTTTCTAACTCTTCCAACTCATATTTTCATCCACTCCATTACCATTTCCATACATATCAGCAAGATCAACGTCAAATGGATAAAGGTATTCAACCCATATTTTTTGTCGGAGATTTAATTCACAATAAGTGGAAATGTATTTGAAACTTTTATGGTTTATCTAAACAACAAATTACTCTCCTAATAAATAATTCTTCCCAAAACATAAGGCATGAACCATACTTACCAAATCAAGGTCATGTGTCCAGTAGTTATGATCTTGAGGCCTCAACTAATGAGACTCGTAGACCATGACTCACACTACTTGCATTATAATGTCTCCCAACATAATTCTTGAGGAATTAAAATATACCTTATAGATTATTCCATGGTCTGGAAGAATCAGGATCAGTTTCAATGTCTGA
Organism: Viscum album; assembly: GCA_963277665.1. Taxonomy (NCBI): domain Eukaryota; kingdom Viridiplantae; phylum Streptophyta; class Magnoliopsida; order Santalales; family Viscaceae; genus Viscum; species Viscum album. The sequence continues at coordinate 931,782,905 of OY728146.1, forward strand.
CTCCCCTTAAACTCCTTAAAGGACTCCTCACAAGCTTCATACCACGTAAATTTTACACCCTTTATTGTTAATATGATATGAGGTGCTTCTAGGAATGAAAATTACAAAATAAAAAACATATAATATCCTATTATACCTAAGAAAATCTCTATTTCAAATAAATTCTTAGGATACTCCTATGAAACAATAGATATCACCTTCATTAGGTCAATGGATACTTATGCCTCTAAGATGATGTGACCCAGGAAGTGAAACTTCTCAATCCAAAAGTGGCACTTTGTGATCTTAGAAAATATATGATTCCATCTTAATGTATTTGGTATGATATCAAGATGTTTTCATGGTTGTGTTGATAAGGATGATACACAAAGATTTCAACCCTCAAGACCACCACAAATGAATCTAGATATGGTTGTAAAACCTAATTCATCATGGACATGAAAACTACAGGCATGGTCTTAATACCTAAAAAACATTTCCAAACACCCATAAAGGAAATATTTATTATGGAAATTTTTACGTGGTATATCAGAATACCTAACTTACTTCAGATGATATCCTGACCACATATAAATCTTCTATAAGACCCTCTATCACTAGATCTATTCAAATAAATCATCTATACGGGGAATGGTATAGTGGTTCTTGATTGTATGTTGATTCAGATACAGGCAGACTAGATATATCATAGGGTTCCCATCTGACTTTTTGGAGAATATCACTAATAAAACCCAAGTAGAACTGTTGGGTAATATAAAACCCTTATCTTCTAAGCCCTATAACTCTCTCTTAAGCTTATGAAGCTCTACATGAACCATTCTATAATGATGAATCGATAATGGTACTCCTGTTATAAATAGTTCAATAGTAAACTCTACCTCTCTCATAAGAGGTAACCTAGAAAATTTTTCATAGAATACATCCTTGAAGTAGTCCACTATAAGAAGGAAATCTATACATTGGGTTCCCTATCCTCTCATAAAGAGACTAGAAATTTGGGATATCCCTCCATCCAAAATAGGATTCTCAGGTCCAACTTAGGTTCCTTGGATATCACATTCTTCCTTATTCACATATTAACCACCCTTGGGGTATGATAAAGTCACCCACCATCGTAAAAATCAATATTGTAATGAAAAATATCTAACTAGTCAATTCCAAGAAAGGCATTAAAACCAGTCATCTCTAAGATAAGGAGTTTCCATAAGAAAAAAATATTACAACCTTGATCATGTTCCCAACTGAGTATATAGAGTCATTAAACTTAAAAAATTACTCAATTTTAAGGCCCATACATTCCATAAGTGTCACATATCTGGAAAAATGTGAATCACCTATGTCAAAAGGTGCAGACACTAATGTATAGGCTACTAAAATCATAAAATATATTGTATAAGTCTTAGAGATCTGCTTCTATGATATATGTTGTACTACATAAAGTTGTCAAGTACTGTGGATTTGAACCATATACAAGATACACTGATTAGCCATGTTCTTTTTTCACTGTATCTCATAAGACCGGACCCCACAGCTATGTCCAGCTCCTTAGCTTGATTGGTCGGTAGTAGTCCAGCTTCTTGTATGCTATGAAACTAGTGATCCCACTTCCAAACATGGAGTCAGTGTTTACCCCTTATCACAAAGTAGTTGGGTTAATGTTCTCCAAAAACGTTTCATATATCCCATTTTTATAGGCTCTACATCCAACATGGTCCATATTTCATTGGGGATTCGTGTGACCGGGCTTCCCATACTAGTGGAATATTACATAAATGTTAGTGTGTGTCATCAGGCTAGAACTGACTCTATGAGTAGACTTAAGGTGCTTATTTAGGCTATTATATGATCTACTACCCTATCTCTATTTTGAACCACCCCCTCCCACAAAATAATCTTCCCTAAAATTTCACCCCTTGATGAGGGCTTGGTTTACTTTCTCTAAAATAGTAGTCAACCAAAATATATTATCATGAGATCGAATAGTGTATACTATCCCACAATAAAATAATCTAACTATCATCAACTCATCATAAGTGAGATTAGGTGTGAAATAATGGATCTCTATGAAATTAGAAGAATAATCCATCAAAGAGATAGCACCTTGGTGAATTCGCAAAAATTCCCTATCCTGCTCACCTATTGGTGTCTATAGGATAAAAAACATAAAAGGATGTATATAAATACTTTCAAACCATATCCTAACACTAACTGGATCAGGTGAAAATGTCCTGCCATCACTTGGATAAATCAAATAGTATATAAATTTAATGTTTGACCCCGCTTTCTAGAGGTGTCTCCAAATGCACAAATATAGATGGTGTGGCCTCCATCAATGACTCAAAAACCTGGTGTCCACCATCCCAGGAGAACCTAGTTGGATACGGATCCAGGAAATCCTAGGTAAATTATCCCATATAAGATCCAGAATTTTGTGCCCCCTACACAAATTTCATAAACTATAGGAAACTCTCTTGGAACTGAGCATTAGTACCCAACTCGAGTATAGCAGGATGTGCTGCAAGTGGCGCTACATGAGGTAATACTTGTGGATTAAGGTCCACCACCTTCAAAGTATGGTCATTTTTTCCTTCCTGTAACTCAACCCATGGTTATCATGGTTTAATATTTCTACAATTTCCATACACACGCCTGAGAACAGAATTTGATAATATAATAGATCACATATAAATAAATATGATAAGTATAATGATTTCTTATGAAAGATTTACCTCACAAATTCTAACTCCTAAATGTAGTTATAGGTAATTCTAAAATATTATTAGATTCATAAGATACACTCCATGCATCCTACTACTAAGGTTGGGTCAGGGTCAAGGTCCCATGTAATATAAAAAACATTCAGGTATATGGAGTGTTAATAACAAGGTATAGAGGAAAAAACACTTTATGATTCAATTAGAGTCCCTGTGTAATGGTAATTATTATTTATAAGTTTAAATTCATCTTGTCAATTTTTGTAAATATATATATATATATATCTTATTGTAGTTATATGTGTCTTCCATTCCCAAGTTATAAAGTCCTACAATTCATAAGTTTGTATTTTTTACCACATATAGATACCATTGGCCTTTATAATGGATTATTTATATAAAACACCATTCCCAATTTATAGATTCTCATAATCTTTATAAATTTCATTTGGAATCCACTTAATTTCAACCACTAATGTTTCTGTACATGTGAACATTGTTCCATGGATCAAACAATCCATATTTGGTTAGTTAGTGTGTTACCATCAAGAAATATGGGAAAAATCCATTTGGGTTCATGTAAACACTTTAAAAAAAATTATCTCCCTTTGAGAAACATTCGCACAATTTGGATATAATTATCAATCCACATATAGAAACCATGGGCCACACAAGCAATGAGATTCACCTATATGGAATGACAGAAATCATGAAATTTGAGTCTCTAAATGCCTATGGTGATGTATGTTTAGTAATTCCTTAACTTATCAGGCCAATGTTAATTAATAAATCCATAAATGTCACACTTTAAAACAAGTGCATCACCCAATAGTAAAATTAGTATAACTATAAAAAGAGAAATAAAAAACAACAAGTCCCAACCCAAGCAATTTTTATTTTCTCTGTACATGGGTAAGATACTCCTAGGAAAAGGCTCATTACCAAATTATAAAACTTCATAATATCCTATCTAACCATTCCCAAATAGTAATACACATGTAAAAATAAGCAGCTTTGGTACCAATTTGTAGCATCTCGGGCCCAGTTCACTCCTAAGTAACCAATCCTAATTGGACACATACCCTCAAGCATGCCTCCCCATACACCAACGGCTTCAAAATAGAAGTGATTTCCAAGACTGTGTCTATGGGGGGATTATTTTCTCTAGTCATTAAGGATCATAGTAGATAATGATAAAACAATTGTAGAAGCGGTGTAATAATGAGATACAGTGGAAGCAGAAGTAAATCATTTAAATAAATAAGATCACTTATGTAATATACAAAATGATGATATTTTCATGATAATATATATAAAGTTAAATTCATATAATACGGTGAAACAAGAATATAATACATGCTCTACAAAAAGACAACAAAAGGCACAAGCTAACTCCAATAGCATGGCAATAATAATCTTGGTCCTCTGCTCCCATACTCTATTCTATTCAGACATTTTCCTTTAGCCTTACCTGCAACAAGGAATTCTATGTTGGTACTAATCAATGTCAAGAATAGGGTGTGATATATATTTAGTATTCTACAACCAATGGTATCTAGTATAATTCATCCATTTCATATAAAATGGAATTGTGTGGATATAACAATGTAAACCAAATATATATATTGTAAATGAGTTGGTACTAATTTATAAAGCATACTAAGCTGAGACTACCTACTTCAGACTAGATCAAGATACCTATGACCATGTTTTACTATAAATATATAAGTATATATATGTTTGTGTGAGTATATGTGTGTATATATATATATGTATGTATATATATGAACTATATATGTAGTGACATGTATATCCATATATATAGACAGTAATACTAACCATGAACTGATGTGTAACTCATGAATCCATGCATAGTCATAAGATTCATGTGCTATAGATAAGGTTACGATCCCAAGAATTCAATTAGTGATACATATTTCATCACATTCGTCCACCTAATGAGCCAAGTGAAATAGCATGTCAAACAACCTCTAGTGGAACATGAAACATCATGTGCAACAGTTATTAAATGATGTGAGGCATCAGTCCCATCATCAAATGTTAAGGGAGAATGATGGGTCATGCCCAACGCTATGATTAAATATGTCACAAAAACCATTCAACATGGGTGATAAATAATAATAATGATCTATCATGTATATAATGATTTAATATAATCCAAATGATGGTTTCCAACCATTTAACATTTAATTATCCAAAGGTACAATCCACTATTCAAATATAGTCACATGACATTGTTGTACCATTCACTACCACTTGATTAGATTAAGAAATTCCAATTTAATTACCAATCCAACACACTTAGAGGGTTTATTGGTCACATAATAAATTTCCAAGGACTGATTCATTTCACAGGCATGCCACAAGTGATGGAGCTACTCAAAAGGAACATCCTTCAATAACAACAATGGTATAAAGGGAACTTTTAATATGAATAACAAATTAGATTATGGAAAATTATAGTTTTAAGGCATTGTGTAGAAATTATTGCATTATTTCATCAAAGTGCAGAATATATAAAAACAAAACCTTAAGGATAAATACGGAACCACATACCTTATTGTGGTAAATGACTCCTTATCTAGTATAACCTTCGTATTAGAGATAGAATGGAATAAATTGGATAAATAAACAAATGATCTGAAAATAGGGAATGTTATCTCATGTACAAATATAATTCCTTAGGGAAATATAAAAAAAGGAATTGGATTTAATATCTTACTGATTTCTATTTAAAGAAACAGATGGAGAATAATTCTGACACAATATGAAAAACCTAGCTCAAAGCCTAGGTGATGGCCTTAGAAGAGATTAAAATACAAGGAGGTGGATTTTTTTCAATTTTGAAATGAAAAGGAGGGGTTAAGTATTCTATAATGAATGAGAGAAATCATAATTTCTTCTAGTTTTAAAGGGGATCATAGTTTGGCTGTATGGTTTTTCCAAACCTTTCACTAACTAAGTGACTATGGTCATAAACTACCATGATGGTCATTGTATCTATGAATAATTTTTTTCCATGGTAATAATCCTTTTCTATAGTATTGTACCATTTCTTAATAGTAAACCAAGAACATTTTCAATATGTTTTTATTCTTTGGATTTAAAATATCCTATATGATATTAACTTAACATTTATCTAGATTAGTAGTGTTGATGATATCCTTGACTAAGAAGGAGTTTATTTATAGAAGATTTATCCTTTTGATAGTGCCTTCTAGGTGATTAAGAGTTTGTTGAATTTTTCACTAAATATGGCCTTCATTATAAAATTAATAATTATACCATGTATTTTCATAAATTTGGGATCTTTATTAAAGATATTTTTATATAATATGGGTGAGTATACACTTATGATTTTATAAGTTTTTGGTCTTATGAGAAAACTTTTCCTACTCGCAACCTAGAGTTGGTAGTGTTTGTCAAAAATATAAAATGTTATAATCAATTCATGTTAGGAAAGAGGTTTTTAATCTATAGTGACTGCAAGACCTTAAATTGTATATTCTTATAGTATAACCTAAACCATTTCTAAATAAGGTGTGTTAACTACCTATAATTATTTTAATTTCAGATATTATAAACCTTAGGGAAGTATAATGTCATATATTATGCATTCAAAATGATGACTTAGGCTCAGATAGTTCAAGATACTGGTACTGAGTGGTGGAAGATAATCATTTTTACTAACATTCATTTTAATATTTTGTAATATTTTTGAAGGTATATGCTTATAACCATGAATTTCACCTCCTTGTGTCTTAATATGATGAAGCATAGTTATTTTTCATTTTTAAATTTATTGGTTATAGGGGTCCATATATATGGTGGTGAAACCCTACCAAAGAAGAAACTATATGATGATGAGAAACTTTATATATGAGACTAGGTTATCGTATTCATGTTCATTTATGGGGAGTTGATTTGGGACTCACATTCCTTGATATAAACTATTCTCTCATGTTTGAAAAAGATGTATCATGACATCACTAGGTAGCATTGGTCACCGATGATAAATAAGGATGTTGTAGAGTTTTTTTCATGGTTCCTCGCCACTCAATAAGTGAAGATGATGATTAAGAGACCCACATGTATTTTTAATTCATTTATAATTCCTTAGCCTAAATTATATGAAATGATGATATATTTTCTGATGATGGTGTTAAGATCACCTAGTTGTGGTGATTTAAAATTTAACCTAACTTTGTTGACCAAGGTGGAACATTTCTTAATAATCAGGGAGACCCAATCTGTTTATATACTAATATTATTATATGTGTAATATGTAATATGGCTACATGATTTTACAAAGAGTGTCATTTTGGAACATAAATCCCAATTCACATATTGTTTTTGGTAGAGATTATAAAAATCATTCGATACACAGGTGGATATGATAATATTGTGGCATCCTAAGAAAGATGGGGAATATTATCATACTACTTTCATTTTAGAGGATATATTGTGATAATTCATTATAGATTTTGGTAGTTCGGGGTTGATTCATCTCACTTTAGTGAATTTTTACTATAACAACAGTTATTAGGTTTCTATTCCGATGACACCCTTGAAGGCCACATATTATAGACCTTATCGATCACCTACAAGCTAGCTTGAGGCAAGGGTTCCGATAATTATCTAAATGTGTGTCCTATATAATAATTTCGATTGTATATAATTGATCTAAATGTGTTTGTATACCATCAAGTAATAATTGATCAAGCCTGGACTAATGATTCCATCCTCTTGAGTATGTGGTATGTGACTTACTATTTTTGATATTTTAACTAGGATTACAGAACTCATGGATTCTGATAAAGGAAAATGTATAACTTAGGTTTATAGGGACATTTAATGTTATCAATATCATTGTTATAGTATTATATTGATTATCTCTTGTTTAGATATATAGATAAATTCACATTGTATTTTGAATCACCCTCATATCTTATAATACATATATATATATATATATATATATAATAAATCTCATGGGTTTGATATCCTATGATTCACACAACACCAAAAATAAGTGAATAATTCTTTATAAAAAATATAAAATGAAATAAATTAATATATAGTTAAATAAAATTGATGAAATGAATTATTTTATAAAAAGGGTGAGACTCACTTAGGGAAATAAAATTGATCCTATAAAAACTATTGTGAATTTTTTTATTAAATTATGCATTTTTTTAATTTAATACTTGTGTGGAATTTTATCAATAAATTTTTTGATAAAATTTAAGTAATAAAATCAAGAAATAACATTCATGGAATGGTTAAAAAATAAAAAGGAATGTTAGTATAGTAAACTAAAATGTTTTATATACAAACGTTGTTTTTATCATATATGTTTTGTTTAAAAAATATATTCTTATATTTTGAGTATTAAGATTATTGAAATTTTTTAATCATATATTAAAATAAATAAAAATCATACATTTTTATCAAATGGTTATAAAAAATGATAAAATTATTTAGCGTTAAAAATGAGATATTTTAAATAAAATGGTTCTTATGAGTGTAACGTGTTTTTATATTAATGAATTAAATTGATCATTATTGATGAAATATTTTAATTAAATATATTGATAATATATTCAATAAAATATTTTTAACATTCATAAAAAATTTTTTACTAATAAATGAATGAAAATAAATTTATTTTTGTACACAAAAGGAAATTTTTAGAAAACTATTTCTATAGATTTTTATATAGTTATTTTAAACAGAATTTTTACCACCTATAGAAATTGAATTTGATAAAAAAATATTTTTGGAATTATCATAAAAAATTTGGTTATAATTAAAAATTTATTATTGGTCATAATGAATAGTTACCTTGCTAAATGTTAATCACCACAGTAAAAGGTAAAAGAGTTAATAAGGGGTTAAACTAAGAGATAAAGCTTCAAATATCTCTAAAACGTTTTATATTTTATTATATGAGTGGATTTAGACCTAAAATTATCCTATCATCAAAAAATTTCCATTTTTTGGAAATTTCCAAAGAAAATGACTTTATATTATTTTAAAACTTTGAATATTTACAAAGGTTTCACTCTCCTCACTTATAAAAGGGAACCTCTTCCCTTCACTTCATCACACTTTGAGCACTCTAGATTTACTAATCCCTACTCAAACCCCTTCTAAAATTTCCTCCCCAATTCATATGCAACTCACCAAGATTTACGAATATATATATACATATATTTAAACATTAAATTAATATTATGATTGGTACCTTGATCCACATGCAACATCGAACGAAAAAGAACTATAAAATATTATTTATAAAAAAAATAAGAATAAAAAAACCTCCAGTAAATAAAAAAATGCTAATCAATTTAAAATGAATACAAAATATGATTAGGAACACTAAAATTCTTAAAAAATAATTTTTCAATAAAGAGGTTTTTTTACATATTAAATTTTCATTTAAAATTTAAATTTATAAATTTTAGAATTTAAATTTTACAAAATGAAATTCATTTTTTAATTACACATAAAAAAATAGATTAGGGAGATTTTTTAGATTTTTCTAAAATAATATACTTTTATGTGAATAGTAAAGAAAAATATATTTTTCAAATATCATTGCTTTTATTAAATTATTGTAATATAATAAAAACTAAATTTTTTTAAAATATTAACAATATAAAAATATAAAGTAAAATAAATCATATAATATACTATATTGAATTTATAAAAACTATTTCTATCATTTTGGACACTTAAGTATTTTTTTTCTCTTAAAACAGTTTTTATTCGCTTATATTAAAAATTAATTTTTTATGACTTGTTGAAATTAAATCTAAAACTAGATTTCATATTTTAGATAAAAATAATCATAATTTTTAAAAATTTAAATTTTATTTTTTTGCATAATGTATGATTTAGAAGAATAAATTTAATAACCACAATATTGGTAAAACAATTATTTTCAATGAACTATTTTCTCAATAGTTTATATTTTTTAACTTATTAAATAAATTAATATATTATAAAAAAACAAATTTAATATACTTTTTAAACTAATTTTTTAATATATTATCACTCATTTGAATGATATAAAATACTAAATAATATTAAGAGCACTTAATGTCAAAACGACATTTTTCTACAAAGTAGTTTTTCTATATATATTAAATGGTTTGGTTTAAAAGTTAATTATTTAGAACTTAGAAATTCAGTTATATTAAATATAGGTTAAATTTAAGTTTATAACACTCAAATTTGGTAAGAGGGGTTACTTTATATTTTTATTGAAATAGTTATTACTTAGTTAAAAACAAATTACATGGTTAAAAATGAAAATGGTAAAATTTAAAAAAAAATTAATTGTAAATGACTTCAAACATGTTTAAAACATGTGTAAAAATGAGTGGTAGAGGTTTTATCAAACTTATCCCACCAAAAAATCTATTATTTTTCTCTTTTTCATCCATCTTCTCTTGAATAGTGTCATTATATTGTGGAAAAATAATGGTAATTAAGAAAAGTACCATTTTCTTCCCTTAAAAATTTGATTGCTTATACCCTTTCAATGCTCTAATTTCCCTTCAAAATTTCCTTAAAACCCTACCCAGTTTTCCACTTTGAAAATTACCTTACACATCCTAAATCCCCAGGCCACCATAATTTATCCAAAGCCCTTCATTTCCAAAGACACTTTTAAGAGAAAATTCATGGTCCCAAAGAGTATAGAGTGAGTTCGACTAAAAGGGAATATAATATAATTATTTCTTTATCTCATCTTTAATTCCATGAGGCATGTTTGATATTATGAAACACAATTTCAATTATATAGTTTACTCATTTCCTTATTTCATTAAATATAATAAATATCTTTCATTTCATGATATTTGAATTTCCACTTCATGGAAATCATCTTATTCTTACATTACCATTACCATAAGGGCTTTTGGAAAACTCAGTTCTCATCTATTGAATTATGATTATTCTTCTGGAAATTATTTTACATAATTTTGTAATATTCTTCTATTTGATTTTTTTATGTGGTTTTTTCCATTTTATTACAGGTTATTTATATTTTTACTATATAAACCCATTTACCAAATTTTTTTCATTCATGAATTATGAAATTCATAAGGGATTTAGTTAACAAAAATTTCATTTCTTTGAGTTAAAATATTATTCCTTGATAATAATTCCTCTGATTTTGATAAATTATTCTATTTCCTATTTTATAAGATATCTAATTTTTTCTCTAGGGGTAAAATGAGGTTTTTAACTCAATAATGATTTCTTGATGAATTTATTTCTCATAATGGTGGAATTTTTTTATGAAACAATTCATCTCCTTCAAAGATAATTTACCTCCACTTCAATGTTCACTATTTTAAACAAAATTCCTTACTTAATTTGAAATAAAAATATGTATTTACTCATCTGACATCCATATTTCCATTTTCTTCTATTAAAAATAAGTTTTACTACCTATTTTTATGATGTGGGTTTTCAAAAAAGGTATTTCAAAATATTAAAATGGTTTTCCATCATTTTAAAATAAAATATTATATCATACACTCCACATTTATTTTTATAGACATTATTTCATTTTAAGGATCTATTATTGATGCTTTTTTTTCAAAATTAAGTTATTTATAATTCTTTCACTTTACCTTTTTGAAACCTTTGTGTTATTTTCAAGGATTTATTATTGATGATTCTTTTAAAAAATAAAAGTTTTACAAATTTTTCACTTCAAAATTTTGATACATTTATGTATTTTTATGAATCTATTATTGAAATTTCCTTTTAAAAGTAAATATATTTCAAAAAAATCAATTAAACATTTAAAAACTAATTATCAAAGTGATAGTAACTTCATTTTTAGTTCAAAAATAAAATCATTTTCTAGAAAATATTTTATAAATTTGCTTCAATTTTTCTTTTTATCTATATAGGTTTTATTTCCTTGGAATTTTTTTTCATAAATCACCCTCTAAAACGTTTTTATGAAAAAATATTTTAAAGTGATTGAAATTTTCATATCAACTATTTACATTCTTCAGGTCAATTTTGTTGATAACATCAAGAAATAATATAAATTTTTTTTCATTCTATGGGTTCTTTATGTTTTCATGAATGATTAGTTTTAGTTTTTACACATATATATGAATGATTGATGGTAGAGGCCCTATAAAACTCTCCAATTAATTAGTAAAAATATTTTATATCAAATGATATGATGAAATGTTTCATTAACATGATACAAAAATCTTTGTTCACAAGTTTGTTGTGTGAACATGATTTGTGAATCTATGTTGATGAGATTTTTTATTCTTACTCTTATTCCAAAGTTCCTTATTATTCAATATTTCTTATGCATGTTACATATACATGACATATACCTGTGATTATGCAATGGATATCATGTTCATTATCTATTTATTCAAAATTATTTTCCCCTTGTATAAATTTTTTTATTTGATTTTACATGTACTTCCTTTAGGAATTATGGATGACAATTATTGTTACATATTTATTTTAATAACAAATGTATCCCTGCTCATGTTTTATCAAATTATTTTGATCTATACCTTGATTACATATTGATGATCTTTTACCATACTGATCATTTGATCTAACCCATTTATTATGTTTACCTTACCTAAGATATAAAGATGAGTAGAGCTTATTAAAAGCCTATAATGGAATCGTGTATAGTTCAGTTGTGGAGAAATACTTATATATAGAAAAATATAAATCTCTTATTAAGTTAATCTTAAAAGACACAAGACGTATTGTTTTTTTATTATGTGATTATTTGTGAGATTTAATAATTAATTTATTTAAATGATGTAAAATAAAGATATTTTAATCTATGTTTGATATAATTAGTATCAAAGAATGATTTTGTTATTTTTAAGGGTCGGTTTTGTTATTTGTTGGAATTAATATGAGATAGATTTAGTGAAAACCATAAGGATATTTTTAAGTATAATATAACATCATAATGTTTTTGCAAAGTAAATATTATGTGGTTATACTTCAAATTACATCTCTATCTGGATACTAGAAAGTGGGTGTGACTTTGGTTCAGAAAAACCTTGGGGTAATAAACCTGAAAAAATCTGGTTGATTATCAACTCAATATTCAATCACTTGCATGATGAGTTTTCCTAAGATTTCACACATGAGATATACACTCACATGAGATATTCTTTGGTTTATCATATACTCTTTATGAACCATTAAAATGATTTAAATAAAAAATTTGGATATAACACTTAACTAGATTGGTTATAAAGCCCAATAGGAAAATGAAAAAGGACAACATAGGTTAAAATAATGTATTTTTAGGTTATACAATTTTATTATATTTTAACAAAAAAATTCATAGGTTGAAATTAAGGTGTCATTAGAGAAGATATATTAGGATTGAATTTTCATATTCATATATCATTTACTTAGATTTTATTGGACATTATCATTGAATTTTTTTATAGTATATGAATCATAAAAATGAATCTATGAAAGGTATGTCCCTAAGAACATCTAAATAAAAAAATTTAGGATAAATTATTTCTTGGGCTTATAAAGGATAGTTATTTGGATATCCTAGTAAAAGATATATTTTGATTTTATAATGGATCCATTATCTTCTTCCTTTAGTGAAATATAATTAAAATTACATGGATGAAATTTATTTAATGGGGGGAAATTTAACACCCTGTGATTTTGGAATATATATTTATAAATATATTCTAAATTAATACTATTTTCAACAATAAAATAAAACAACCTGTGATATATTTATTATAAAGAAAAAATAAGAATAATAAAACCTCTAGTAGATAAAAATTATTTTAATCAGTTATAAAATTCATACAAAATAGGATGAAGAACACTTAAAGTTTTCAAAAAGAATTTTTCAAATAAAGTATATTTTAATTACATATATCTAATTTTCAATAAAATTTAAATTTATAAATTATAGAATTTTAAATTTTAAATATTAAATTTATTTTTTAATTCCTCATAAAAATTATCTTGGGTATAATTTTTGATATTTTTCTAGAATAATTGACCTTTAAGTAAATAGTAAAAAAATACCGATTTTTCTAATATCGTTGCTTTTATGAAATTATAATAACATAGAAATGACCTAAAATTATTTTAAACTTTTTATATATATAATTTAAATTAAAATTAATAATTTAAAAATAATATTTTGAATTTATAAAATTTATGTTTAATGTTTGGGAAACATAAGTAATATTATACTATAAAAACTATTTTTATTTTCTTATGTTAAAAAATTAACTTTCATAACTTATAAAAGTTAAATATAAAAAAAAGGATTTTATATTTTAGGAAAAAATTCATAATATTTAATAATTTTATTTTCATTTTTCATTATAAAAGTATTATTACTAATGTTAAATTTCATGACTGTCACACCCTGACCACGGACACCAGTTATTTTATTCTTTTATTGGTCTTGCGTCGTTTGGACGAGGTTTAGTTAGGTCCCTGTTTGAAATTTTCTGAAGTTTGATTTTTTTGGCGGGTCTCGGGCCAGTGCGTGGTCACTACACTACTAATGGCGATCGTGCATTCGGTCCTGGAGACTGTGCGGTTGACCAATTATTATTATTATTCAAAATGAAATGAAACAAATCTTTCATTTTAAATACCATTTAGTTTATATTATTACTATTTTTTTTGTTATTAATATTATTAATATTATTATCTTATTTTTTATAATAATAATAATAATTTTATTATTATTGATAAAGAATTTTATTTTAATTCTAGTGTTGTTATTATTATTATCATTATGTGTAGGTTATTTTTATTATTAACATATTAATAATAATGATATTATTATTATTATTATTTATATCATTGTTGTATTATTATTATTATTTTTAAAAAAATTATTATTATTTTTATTGTTATAATTATTGTTATTATAATAAAAAGGAAAAAAACTAAACTTGTCCTACCCACCCACCCCCCTCCTTCTTTCCCCCACGGCGCAGCACATCGCACCACCCCCTCACCCCGCACACATTCTCGTCGGCCTCGCTTAGGCCCTATGCTCTCTCCCTTGGTCCACTCCCCAACCCTCGACCTCAAAATTCCGGCCTCCCATCCTTCCCCATGGCGCGAGGCACCTCCTTCCAGCAGCAGTAGGAGTTCATTCCACAACACTGCACCAAGCCTATGGACCTCCACCTCTTTCCCCCTTCATGTCAATGCCTCCTTCTCCCTTTGCCTCTGACTCCCGGCCAAACATCCCCAGATGACTCCGACCTCACCTCTCGCTCCATTCGCCCGCCCAAGCCTTCCCGCACCAGCCTCTCCACACCTCCCTTACGAGTGTCCTCCTCCTCTGGTACATTTTTATTTTTATTTTTGGTGTTATTCTCAAATTAATCAACACTCTAATACATATTATCTTTGTTTTGTGTGTTTATCTCCATATATAGGGTGTGCGATAGGTCCACGAAACTCTTGTTACCCTTCCGTTGATGCATGGTTGTGTTCGTACGCCTCTGAGGGAGATTTATCCATCTCTTACCATTCCAATTCAATTCATATAATGTTTGGCAGATCTGATTATTGTTTTGGCATGATTCACAGCACTATTATGGCTTTGGTTAACTTATAGCTGTGTTTTTACGATAGAAAAGTTTTCCAAAAATATCTTTTGAAGTATTTTCTTGTTTATGCTTATGTTGTTTATGCTAAGTGTGTGTGGTTAAATGTTAATTGGTCGTTAATGGTGAATTTGGATGATTTATGTGTTATTTTCCATTATAATTATTATATTAAAATGGTTGGGTTTTTGTTCGGGATCCTTTGTGAAGAAATAGTGATTTTTAGAGTGTGATTTGTAAGTTGTTTGGAAAAGATTTATTAGTTTCTAAAATGGATCAGGGTGTGTTTTGGATATAAATCTTTTTGGAAGCATTTGATTGTGTGTTTTGATGTGTTCATTTTGTTTATGTGAGTCCTTGGTTCTTTTGGTCATGTGTTGGTCCTTTCCACCTTATTTTTGGGTATCTTTTGTTGTTATAGTGAATTTATGGTCAACGACCAAGGACGCGCACGCATACACCTAAGGTATGTATATATATAATTTATATATGTCCTCCAAGTATGTATTCCGTCATAGTGCAGGGAATACGTGCATTGGATTATGGATATATGTATATATATATATATGTATGTGCGTGCGAGTGTGGGCCGATTTCGAGTGGTCTCCGCCCTTTTTGTCAAGTTCCAAAGTGTTCTACATGACCCGGTTCTTCCTTGAGGTAGGAAAATCTGCATTTTTCCTTTTTAAAATAAGTCTATATAAGGCTTCCATGTTTTTAATAAATTCTTTTACTAGATTAGTATCTTTGAAAAATAATTATCCAACCTGCTATAGTTTTTTTCAAGTTTTCTTTTGGTCTTGTTAAAAGTAGTTTATTACATTATCTTCTAGTTTGTGTAATTAGTCTAATTTTTTAATATAATTTTTAATGAACTGTTTGATTTTTTATGGAATGACTAGTAAAATTTTTATGTCACTTTAAGTGTTTTAGAAAACATGGTTTTAATGGGTTCTTTATTGTTTAACTATTTGGTTCGAAACATGTTTTAGTGTTTACTATTGTTTAAAAAATGGTTCATAAATGTTTATTGTTTTGGAATGTTTTGGTAAATACATGTTTTGGTAAATGCATGTTTTCATAAAAGGATATTATCATGATTTGGTCTGTCTGACCATGTTTGTAAGAAATGATGTTTATTACTGTTTTGGAAACATTCCTAAATGTTTTGGTAACTGGTTGATGAGGAAAACCTAAAGGACCATTTGGAATTTTAGATTAGTTGTTTACAAAAGTTTTGATGTGTGTGAATTGTATGAGGCCCGTTTGGAATCACTGAAACTATGTGTTTGGAAAACCCCTCTTTGGTCAGGCTCGTTGCCTCTTATGTCAATCATGTGATAGGACGGTCCTCGGTGTGGGCCTCTTTTTGAGATTATTTATTTTAAGGCATTGGACTAACCTTGAGGTGGTCAGTGTGGTTCCGGTTTGTGTCGGGTGCTGGATTATATTTATATGGCTTGTCATTTGAATGTGTGTCACACCTTTTTGTGAACATGGCACAGAAACTTATCATAGTAAGGGGGTTATTGAGAATGGTTTCTGCACTAGTTTATACTGTGCACTGGCTAGTGGACCTTAGTACGGATTATACTCTGCTAGGGGATTGTGCCCCTCGGTTAGGCCAGGTAGGGAAATACCTAGCATTTGGGAGTTATGACGTCATTGAGAGTAGGCATGCATTTAGGATGAGTCACATGTATAGTATGTTCTGGTATTCCTCCGAGTTCCTAGGTTTTATTCGATCCCTTGGTACAAGCACTATTAGTACTATTTCCCTTGTGGTGTATCAAATCAGACCCTTGAACTTTGTTTTGGTGTTTTCTTACAAATGTTTTTTTTGTACGGTTGGTTTAAAAAAAAGAACTTCAAAGTAGCTGTTTTGAAAAAGTTTGGGTGAACCCCTATTTTGATTTTCTTTTCCTTGTTTTGAATTATAAGGGAAATGGAATTGTGATTGTTAATTTTCATAATAAAATGTATATATCAAAACCTTATTTTTATAACTGTAGTTTAAACTGGTATTATTGGGGTGTTTTGGAATTGGAAAATTCTAGGATTGAGTGGCTCACTTTTTGATTTCCAACTGAGCATCTCAGTGCTCACGCCTATCATATATTTCCAGTTGCAGGTTCAGTTTTTTGTATAGGTTCCTAGTTTAGCCTCTCAATGTCGGAGCAGTCTTGCTTCTGAGTTGGGTAGTGACCTAGGAGTTCATAAAGAGGTATGTTCGGTTTTGTTTTTTTTTCACTGCTAGTTTTTTAGGTTTATCGTCAGTTCCATTTATCTTCTTATCTTTTGTTCATGGGCCAAATCATTCCCACTTGTTTAGTCTTGATGCCCGGCACTGGTTTCCAGCCCGTGGCGATCAGGAACGCCCCTCGGTCCATGTCCCATGCTGGATCGAGTTACCGGTTCAGGTTAACCCGGGTTGGTTCATGAAAAAATAGTATAAGAGGTAGACCTTGTTATTTGAGGTGTCTGGTAGATGGAGATTAGGACTCTCGGGGCTCAGGAGGTAGGTTATGGGTCGGTTCCTGATCACCACTGCTCGCAACGAGACCTGAGTTACCAGGGGTAGTCTGATATTTGAGTCTTTTGTCTTTGGTTGTTTTGGAATAATGTATGACAATGAGGGCGAATTGGTTCACGTTGCGGCCTCACATGGGGTGTTGACACATGTGGAGTCCAAGTTACAGATTTAAGGTCCTCTTAGTGTTATTCCTTACTTGGGGCATGGCTCACCACCATGTCTCCAGGTTAGGCACATACACTAGTACCCCATTCTGATGGTTTATAGTGTGTTGTGTTTCATTTTGAACTCGGTTGATGTGAGTGTGTGTGGAAAATGAAAGTGATTTCGAAATGAGAAAAGGCGGTTTCTTTCAAATAGTTTTTGAAATTAGTAAAGTGGTTTTTTAATGATAAAGTGTATTGGTTTGGAAAAAAACTTGGTATGTGTTTGGATTTGGTAAGAAAAAGAAGTGTTTGAACATTGGCACTCCTTCTGGAGGGTCACACGTGTGTGGGTATATACAGAGAGTGTGTGGGGGTCACTTTTTTGTAGATGATCTGAGCGAGATTGAAAGAACTCACATGTGACAGTTCATAAGGTTCCATATGTGAGTTTTAAAAATTTTAAAGAAATGATGGTTTTGGAAAAATGATTTTTGCTTGTGTTTGTCTATGTTTGGATTATGGGCCTGTTTTCCCTTGGCTTGTGTTGTTTCTTTGATTGAGGTTTGGATTAATGACATATTTTGATGGTGTTTTTCATATTGTTATGAGTATGCCGTCTAGAAATCCTCCACAAGTTGTTAATGGGTTATGCCCAGTCTCTAGTTATTTTTGTGTGTTGCCTGATTATTGAGGTAATTGAAGTCTGTTAGAGGCAGTTGCATAGTTCGAAAAGATAGTGTGTATTTGGGTTGTTGGGAACTCTGAGGGTAGTTAAGGTTCATACCGTCTCAGAGAGGGTTCAGTTTTGGACAAGTAAAGGTGGGATGTATCATCGTCATTATACTATCGTGTGTATTTGGTGAAGGTTTGGTCTTGTGAAGATTTCCCATCTAGCACGGAGTGTGGTCTAGTGGAACCTGTCTCCAAGAAACCATCCTCGTTGGTACCAGCTCCTAGTTCTTCGGACCGCTCTCTTGTACGCCACCAGTAAGGCCAGTCTGTACATTCTAAGACATCATGTTACAACCCTTTAAAAATGTATGACCATCATGGTTGTTTGAATCATCTAATGGAAGGAGTTAGAGACCAAAAGATTAAAATGCTTGACTGTGAGGCAGGAGATGCTTCAGGAATTAAGGCTCCAGCCGTAGGTCTCGAGGTGAAGCTTGTGCATAGTCAGGAGTTTCCGAGTGTGTGTGGAACCTCAGTCCAGATAATGTTTTCAGCTTTGGGATGGAAATATCCAAAATTTCCTTATTCCACTCTCATCATTGTCATAAGATCATCCTTGTCGTGGCGGCGTGATGAGCTTGTTCCCCCACAATCCAAGTCGTCTTATCTTCTCTCAATGTGATTTTTAAAATTCTTCGGTCTCTTCGAATGGTGAGGTCCCATGAATAGATGGACCTGCACTACTGGAATTTTACCCTTTAGCAATAGTTCAGAACTATTGGTAAAGGCTGAGAAACCATTGGATTATGGATGTATTGGATGAGTTATAGGAAGCACATGGGTTGTTTATATTCCTATAATGATTATGTATCCATGTATAAATAGTTCCCAATGTGTTAGTGGAAAACATTATCCAATCTCAATATATGAGATGGGTAACCAGAATAGCCTACATGTTTTTCATAGACTTTTAAATTGGAATAAGGGGGTATGTGGATAATTGTAATTTGGTATCCTAGGTGTGATGTGAGATGAATCCCCATTTTGGGTAGTGGGTATGGATATTCAATTATGTCTTTGGTATTGGGTTCCCAAAGGGACTTTGGTTTGGTCCTAGAACCCACTCTTTGATAATGGGATTGGAGTATTAAATGTCATGTGTTTTAGAATAGGGGTAGGAGTTCCTCACAGGAGAAGTGGATTGTTTCAGGATGGACCATGGATCCTTATGCTAAAGTATCAACACAATCTGAATACATCTGGTTGGTTTTCCATATGCAAGTTGTTGTTTTCACTTAAAATCATGTCCATTTTAAATAAAAGTGAGAGAGTTTGAGTGGTACTGGCCACACCGTGCCTCATATTGAGTCAGGGTTGACTCTTACACATCAAAAATGACCCATGTATCATTTTTCTAAAGTATCAACAGAATCTGAATGCGTTTGGTTGGTTTTTCGTATGTAAGTTTTTGTTTTCACTTAAAATCCTTTCCATTTTCAAATAAAAGTGAGACAGTTTGAGTGGTACCGGCCACACTGTGCCTCTAATTGAGGTAGGGTTGATTTTACACATCAAAAATGACCCATGGATCATTATCCAAAAGTATCAATAGAATCCAAATGTGTTTGGTCAGTTTTCCATATGCCAGTTGTTGTTTTCACTTAAAATGTTGTCCAATTCAAATAAAACTGAGACACTTTCAGTGGTACCAGCCACACCGTGCCTTAGATTGAGTTGGTTCTGACTCGTACACATCAAAAATGAACCATGGATACTTTTTATAAAGTATCAACACAATCCGAATATGATTGGTTGTTTTTTTGTATCCGAGTTGTTTTTACTTAAAAGGGTGTCCATTTTAAACAAAAGAAAGACACTTCAAGTGATACTGGCCACACTGTGCCTCAGATTGAAGTGGGGTTGACTTGTAAATGTCACATATGACCCATGGATCATTTTCCTAAAGTATCAACACAATCCTAATGTGTTTGGTCTGTTTTCCATATGCCAGTTGTTGTTTTCACTTAAAATGTAGTCCATTTAAAATAAAGATGAGACACTTTGAGTGGTACCGGACACACCATGCCTCATATTGATTCGGGGTTGACTCATACATGTCAAAAATGACCCATGGACACTTTTTATAAAGTATCAACACAATCATAATATGTTTGGTCAGTTTTCCAAATGTTTGTTGTTTTTACTTAAAACAGTGACCATTTTAAAAAAGAGAGACACTTTGAGTGATACCAGCCACACCCTACCTCAGAATGAGGCGGGGTTGACTCATACACATCACAAATGACCCATGGATCATTTTCCTTGTGTATCAATACAATCAGAAAGCATTTAGTTGGTTTTCCGTATGCAAGTTGTTGTTTTCACTTAAAATCATGTCCATTTCAAATAAAAGTGAGACAATTTGAGTGGTATCGGCCAACTCGTGCCTTAGATTGAGTCGGGGTTCACTCTTACACATCATAAATGACCCATGGATAATTTTACTAAAGTATTAATATATTCCGAATGTGTTTGGTCAGTTTTCTGTATGCAAGTTGTTGTTTTCACTTAAAATCATGTCCATTTCAAATAAAAGTGAGATAGTTTGAGTGGTACCAGCCACACCGTGCCTCGGATTGAGGCGGGGTTGATTTTTACACGTCACAAATGACCCATGGATCATTTTTCTAAAGTATCAACACAATTTGAATGCGTTTGGTCAGATTTAGGTATGTCAGTTGTTGTTTTCACTTAAAATGTTGTCCAATTCAAATAAAAGTGAGAAACTTTGAGTGGTACCGGCGACATCGTGCCTCATATTGAAATGGTATTGACTCATACATGTCAAAAATGAACCATGGATCCTTGTGATAAAGTATCAACACAATCCGAATACGATTGGTTGGTTTTCTGTATGCTAGTTGTTTTTTCTTAAAAGGGTGTCCATTTTAAACAAAACAAATATACTTCGAGTGATACTGTCCACACCATGCCTCGGATTGAGACGGGGTTGACTTGTACATGTCACATATGACTCATGGATCATTTTACTAAAGTATCAACATGATCTGAATGTGTTTGGTTGGTTTTTCGTATGCCAGTTGTTGTTTTCACTTAAAATGTTGTCCATTTCAAATAAAGGTGAGACACCTTGAGTGGTACCGTCCACATTGTGCCTTGGATTGAGGCGGGGTTGACTCATACACGTGAAAAATGACCCATTGATCCTTGTTCTAATGTATCAACACAATTAGAATATGTTTTTTTCAGTTTTCCAAATGTCTGTTGTTTTTACTTAAAACAGTGTCCATTTTAAACAAAAGAGAGACAATATGAGTGATATCGGCCACACCATGCCTCAGATTGAGGTGGGTTGACTTGTACGCGTCAAAAATGACCCATGGATCATTTTCTTGAAGTATCAAATCAATCAAAAAGCATTTGTTCAGTTTTTCGTATGCAAGTTGTTGTTTTCACTTAAAATCTTGTCCATTTCAAATAAAAGTGATACAGTTTGAGTGGTACCAGGCACACCATTCCTCGGATTGAGGTGAAGTTGATTCGTACATGTCAAAAATGACCCATGGATCATTTTTCTAAAGTATCAACAGAATCCAAATGCATTTGGTCGGTTTTCCATATGCTAGTTGTTGTTTTCACTTAAAATGTTTTCCAATTCAAATAAAAGTGAGACACTTTGAGTGGTACTGGCCACAACATGCCTCAAATTGAATCGAGGTTGACTCTTACATGTCAAAAATTAACCATGGATCCCTGTTCTAAAGTATCAACATAATCCAAATATGATTGGTTGGTTTTCCATATGCCAGTTGTTTTTACTTAAAAGGGTGTCCATTTTAAACAAAAGAAAGAAACTTCGAGTGATACCGGCCAAACTGAGCCTCAAATTGAGGTAGGGTTGACTCTAAAACGTCACATATGACTCATGGATCGTTTTTCTAAAGTATCAACACAATCTGAATGCGTTTTTCCAGTTTTCTGTATGCCAATTGTTGTTTTTACTTAAAATGTTGTCCATTTCAAATAAAGGTGAGATAGTTTGAGTGGTACCGGCCTCACCTTACCTCAGATTGCGGCGGGGTTGACTCATACACGTCACAAATGACCCATGAATCCTTTTTCTAAAGTATCAACACAATCAGAATATGTTTGGTTAGATTTTCGTATGTCTGTTTTCTTTACTTAACAGTGTGCATTTTTAACAAAAGTGAGACAATTTGAGTAGTATCGGCCACACCATGCCTTGGATTGAGACAGGTTTGACTCGTACATTTCACAAATGACCCATGGATCATTTTCTTGAAGTATTCATATAGTCAGAAATCATTTGGTCAGTTTTTTGTATGCAAGTTGTTGTTTTCACTTAAAATCCTATCCATTTCAAATAAAAGTGAGACAGTTTGAGTGGTACAATCCACAGCGTGCCACGGATTGAGGTGATGTTGACTCGTACACATTAAATATGACCCATGGATCCTTCTCCTAAAGTATCAACAGAATACGAATGTGTTTGGTCGGTTTTCCGTATGCCAGTTGTTTTTTTCACTTAAAATGTTGTCCATTTCAAATAAAATTGAGGCAATTTGAGTGGTACCGGCCACAACATGTCTCGAATTGGGGAAGGGTTGACTTTTACATGTCAAAAATGAACCATTGGTCCTTGTGCTAAATTATTAATACAATCCAAATACGTTTGGTCAGTTTTCCATATGGCAGTTGTTTTTACCTAAAAGGGTGTCCATTTTAAAGAGAGCATAGATTGGGATCCAAGACGCCAAATTAAGAGTGTGATTGTCTCCGGAATCAAGTAAGGTGGTCCTTATCCTTTCGTGAATTGTTGTGATGTTTTATATATGCCGAGTCGTCGCTCACCCAATGTTGGGATGTCAGGTCGGGGGGTAGTCTGGGGTCTAGGGAGGAGGGTGGGGGGTTGTCCAGGGTCTAGGGAGGAGGGTGGGGGCTGTCAGAGGGGCTATCTGGGGGGTTGTCTGGGGGCTATCTGGGGGCTATTAGAGGTCCTGGGAGGAGGGTGGGGGACTATTAGGGCGGATGTCCAGGGGTTGTCTGGGGTCTAGGGAGGAGGGGGGATGTCTGGGGTCTAGGGACGAGGGTGGGGGATATCTGAGGGCTGTCTGGGGATGTCTTGGGGCTATCTGGGGGCTATCTGTGGTCTAGGAAGGAGGGTGGGGGCTGTCTGGGAGGTTGTCCGGGGTCCAGGGAGGAGGGTGGGGGGCTGTCCAGGGGGTTGTTTGGGGTGCTGTCTGGGGGGCTGTCTGGGGGCTGTCCAGGGGCTCTCTGGGGTCTAGGGAGGAGGGTGGGGGGGCTGTCCCAGACACATGGGATGGTATTTACATATTTTCTAAGCAAATTATTTCAAGGTTAATAAAATAATTTCAATATATAAACTTCTAATCAGACCATCAATTTTCTAAATTCCACTAGAAAATTAAAATTTCATTAAAATATATAAAAAATACAGATAATGTGACCTAACTAATCACACATATATTTAGGCACAACAAATCAATAAACATTAAAGGTAAGTAATATCAGTCAAAATATAATAGAGCAATCTGTCTCTCATCGCCATCACTATCATCACCATCATCTTCACCCTCACCCTCATCCTCATCGTCCTCCCCATCATCGTCCTCGCCCTCCTCCTTTCCCTTGTACTAAGCCTCAGCCTCCTCATTGCCCTCCTCCTCCGCCTCAGCCTCCTCCTTTCCCCCCTCCTATGGCTCGGCCCCCTCCTCACCCTCCTCCTCCTCCGCCTCGGCCTCCTCCTCAGCATCGTCTCAACCACCACAAGAACTTCCAAATGGTGCACCATATATTGAACACATAGATGAAATATATTCATCACAATCAGTGTTGGCCTCTGGTGGAAGTGTTGGACGTAAAGCTTCCATCAGTTTCATAAATGTAGTGTTTTCCATAGAAGATTATTTTGCCATCTCTATGGCCCTTTTTTCAGCCTGTTTAGCCTGTGCCTTAACCTGTTGCAACTAGGTGCCACTAAAAAATGTACCTAAGGAGGTCCAATACCTCATTGGAACTATACTCTTCCCAGGTCGGTAGCATACTCTGTCAGGGTTCCCATCTCCCAACACCTGATGTAAGTGATCATTTGGCACAAAATTGTCAGGTTCCTAGGAATCAAGGGCCTATAAAGTAGCCTATTACAAATATAAATAGATTATTAAGTTACAAAATAGAGATTAAAATTTTAAATCTACAAAGTAAAACTTATAATCTGTGGCTGAGTCGGTTCATTAACCACACTTATATCATTCTTCTTTCTACTCGAGCAAAACATTTTTTCTCTAGGAACACGTCCTTCTATATTCAATTTATGCCTTTACAATGACATTTAATGTAGGAAACCATAATTAAAAATATGATACCAAAAAAATATTAATTTCATAACTAAAATTATATAACAACTTTAGCAATCGAATAAATTATGGAGGAAGCAATAGAGAGTGAAAGTCATAAAGAAAGATTATAAATTGTCATACCTATTGTCTCTCATGATCTGGCATCGTAGTACGTCCCAACGTGTGTACAAATTTCATAGCATCAATTTTTTTTATTTCTTCCAGATTCATCCTAAATAAAATTCAATAATTAGTATTAATGAAAAACCTGAAAATTTTCATTTAAATACCTCTAATTTGATTAATACCATAAATTGGATAGTCATCCAATGAGTAATCATTTGTCAGTATTGTTCTAACAGAAAATCATCCACAACAGGGACTGCCTCTAACTCTTTTCCCACTCTAGCATGCCATCTAATGCACAACTCATGCTTATAGGCTCTCCAAATCTCACCTAAATCCTTTAGACATGCTGGTCATGCACCCTCACCATCGGGGAAATTAAACCGCAGTAGACACAAAAATATTAATTCATATAATGAAAAAAATTAATATATTTCATTAAATACAACAGATTTTTGTACTCATATCCCTGTCAAGGATTTATCTTTGACTTCATTTGGCATTTGTCTCCATGAGAGTGGGGTGACAGGAGTGATGTCGGAGTCTTTGGAAAGTGTCGCCAAAAAACACTAACATTGTTGCCCTGAATTTTCAATCATCTGACTATATTCACTGTAGTACACCATCAACTGCGTGTGGCAGTTCCACACCGCACGCATGCGTGTATGCCCCCACCCACACCTCCTATCATTATATGTATCTGTTATGAAGGAAAAAACAAATATTTCATCAATACATGTTATAATGAAAAAAATAATGGTGTAACAATTTGTTACGGTTGTATAAGTATACCTTCAGTAGTCTGATCAATGGGCACCACTGGATCCGCAGAAATAGAAGGAACACCCTGTACATATGAAGTGAGTCCCAATGTATACTCCGCAGGGATAGACTCTGGTGGATCAGGAGTCAAAGAAGATGGAATATAAAAGCCCGGAGATATCCAAGAAGTAGTAAAAGAAGATGACAGGGATGGCTGTCCAAATGCTAGATGGGGAGTGAGAATCATCATCGGATATGGTACAGAGGGGTGAGGAGGGTCAGATATAAATGGTGGTGAAAACACGGGAGGCCTAAATATCTCGGGTGTCCCTAACAGCACACCGGAATCAGAATGTGGGATGGATGGTATGTCAGTGGGAGGGGCAGGGTCTAACTGGGTACGCCGACTTGATCATCTAGCTTCAATACCACCCCCCCCCCCCCCCCTCATACGAACTCCCCGAGTACATGGACCACTACTAGGCTGCTCATCAAATAATTTTCACCTAATAGATGGATCCCGAAAAAATGTTTAAAAAAAATTAATCACATCACATTATATATTATTTAAATAAATATATTTGACAAAAATACTCACTGCAGGCACTAGTGGTGGAATGCCCAGCACTGTCATGCAAGTATTGTTGTCCATAATCTGTTTTTGTCACCTCTCTTCAATTGGTTTCATTTCCTGCATTTGAAAAAAAAATATGGAAGTAAATAGAAAAGTATAAATAATGTGTAACCCAAAAAACAAAATAAATGAGAGGGAATAGGGGGGATTCATGGATAATTTAACTAACCAATGTTTTAGGTGAGCTTGACCAAATAAAAATTTCAACCAATAAACATTGAAAATTCACATAACAGTCAAGTCAGATACAACATATTTGTAATAAATATTAAATCATTTTTAATATAACCAAACTTAATAACCCTACTCGAGGTAAACCAAAATAATTGAGAACATGAATGGATGATTTTATATATTTCCCACCACAACATCCGATTCACAGTCAACTCTGACAGTTGAGCTATTGGAGTCATCAAAAGAAATAATTGGATTGTTTCTAATGGTAGTAGGGATGGTGTCAATTCCATCATCACCATCATCAAAAATATGTCTTGGAATTACTTCAACTATGAAACCAAATTCAGGTTGAAGTTGGTCTTTGACATAAAAAACTTGTTTATCCATTGATGCCAATACATATGGTTCTATGGTAGCAATAGTAAGAGTCATATTAATTACTCGAAACCCATAATAATCAATAAATGTGCCATGTCTCATCATCGAATCACAAAAAATGGCATTTCATCATCATGACTCGTCCATGAGAGTAATAGTCCAACATTATTATTATTTTCAATGACTCCATAATAACCCAAATTTTCAAATCGCGGTCTACTATCTATTACACTGGGATAACAATATGTTGTGGAAGTAACCATAACACCATAATGTTGTGTTCTCATGTTCTTTTCTCATTCAGTGACAATAAATTTCTACTTATTGATAACAATTGATTTATAGTCACGAACCACGGTGTTAGAACAAAAAGCCAAAGCTCTTATTTCCTCAGAGACAGAGTCAGCAGGTAAACTCAATACCTACAATATAAATGAATATTAAACTAAATTAAATATTGATTTAATTATTTTAAATAGTAATATTTTTACCTTAAATTTTAACCAAGCAGAAAACTCTTTTCTATGCAAAGTCTCCCTCCTTCTCAAAGATAAATAACGATGATTTTTATTTTTTATTTTTTTATGTTTCCTATAGATAAAAAATATGAATAGTTTAACAGATATATATGTAAGATATACATATTCAATTTAGTTACCTAATGTTGTCATCGACCAAATCATAGTTGAACAAAACTGTGTGATGTTCCATCTCACGCTCTTTAAGGATTAATGTCTTCAATGTATATGATCCAGGAATTCCTCCTATTTGAGTAAGTGATGGAAAAATGGGTTCAATTTTCTCATACTATTCTTCTTCATTTCTCATTGGTATTTTTATTCTTGTAGTAAGATCATACAAATACATTGACCAGAAATCCATACATTCTTGAGCCAGGTAACCGTTCACGATAGAACCTTCGGGATGATTCCGATTTCATACATAAGACTTTAATATGTACATATTTATTTCATTTAGATACATACAATGAAAATAAATAGGTCCTTCGAGAATTATTTCAGTGGGAATATGGACAGTCAGACAGAGAATGCATGTGAAAAATGATGGAGGAAATATTTTCTCCAACTCACACAAAATTAATGGGGAATCTGTCAACATTTTTTGCAAGAAAGACTTGGAATACTTCATAGAAAAAAGATCTCTAAACAAATGGCACAACCAAATAAAATTCACCCTTACATTATTAGACAAAAGATGGTGGATTTTTATTGGAATCAAATCATGTAGAATAACATGATAATCATGATTCTTTAAAGATTTTAGCTTCAACTCTCTTCTATTGACCCATTTAGATATGTTGCTTGAATAGCCATCAGGAACTCTAATAGTCTCTAATACTTCCAGAAATTGTTTTTTTCATAGGTGTCATCACATAAAAAGCACATGGAACTTGCCATTTATTTTCACTCATATACATGGGATGCAATTCTGGTCTGATTCCCCAATCCACCAAGTCACGCTGAGACCATAAATCATCTTTTTTATTTCCCTTAACATTTAGAAGTATCGAAAGCAACATTTCACATATATTCTTTCCAATGTGCATTACGTCTAAGCAATGATGTAACAAATTGGTTGACCAATAAGGCAAATCAAAAAAGATACTACTCTTCCTCCAATTATAACAAGTTTCAATGGAAAGATTCTTTCTCTTTCTTGATTTCATTTGTCCCTTCCCGAATGAAAAACTGAAATCTTTCAATTCATTAAGCATGTCGGTTCCAAACATACGCTTAGGTGGACCATTGGTCTCTATGGTATTATCAAATCTTTGACGATTATTCTTATATGGATGTTCCATTGGCAGGAATCATTGATATCCCATAAAACTGAAACTACAGCGATGTTTTAGTCTTCTGGATCATGTATTCTTCATAAAAACAGAACATGCCTATTTTCCCTTCATGCTCCATCCAGATATCATTGCATAAGATAGAAAATCATTGATCGTCCACATAAGCACAACATGCATATGGAATATTTCTTTTGAATATGCATCGTATGTGCGCACACCCACATCCCAAAGAATTTTCAACTCTTTTATTAAATGATTCATGTATACGTTAATATCAATGCAGGGATCAAAAGGGCCAGATATGAGTATACTCATGAAAGTGAATGGTTTTTTCATACACAATCATGGAAGAAGATTATAAATGTGTATAAAAAACTGGCCATGTGCTGTGTGAAGTAAGAATCTTCCCAAACAGATTAAAACCATCACATGAAAGACCCAGCCTCACATTACGCATGTCAGCTGCAAAATTAGGATATCGAGCATCAAATCTCTTCCATGCAAATACATTTGTAGGGTGAACCAACTCATCAATAGTCTTCTTTCTATCAGTATCATGCCATATCATTTTTTTTTTGATATTTCATCAGACATAAAAAGATTCTGTAGTCTGGGGATCAATGGAAAGTGCCACATTATTTCCGTGGCCCGCAGGATGGTGTTCCATCATATTTTGACTTCCAGCGGGATGTGCCACATTTTATACAATCATTTCATTCAGTGGTTTCCTCCCTGAATAAACTACAATCTTTCGGTCAAGCGTGAATTTTGTTTCTTGAAAATCCAAGTTCCTCAACTAACTTCCATGACATATAGTGGTTTGAGGGAATATCTGTATCATCTTAAAGTAAATCCATCAAGAAGGTAAGAATGTAATCGATTTTTGTATTAGAAATCTCATACATAGTTTTCCCATGAAACAATCAGATTAAAAATTCCACATTTTTCATTGTACCGCACTATCGATATACTGAAGTGGTGGCAACATCATTCAATTTTTTCACCCTTAAACATCATCTTTTTCATTAGACGCATCATGTGTGCTCATATCGAAGTCTTTTTGGGTCGGAATCCTTTCTTTTTCATGATGATGAATAAACCGAAACCAGTCATATACAAATTCTCCACTTCAATCCTCTCATTTGGATCATTAGCAATTTGAGATTTCATTTTCTCCCCATTTTGATATCACAAATACTAGTTTTCTTGAAAACACTATTTGGTTATGTGGTAGCTGACTTCTTTACGACTCAAACAAGGTCTAGCAATACAATTGGAACATGGGCAGTGTATGTGACCACTATCTAAAGAATTGTAAAATAAAAAATCTAAAAATATCTCCAAATTATTTTGAAAATCGGTTGATATTCGATTGGTTTCATACATCCAACATCTAAACATTCTATAAAAAAATAATTGTTATAAGTCATTTTCGTCAAAAGCAATTCAATAAGATTGAAGTTTCATCAGAAATATATTTATGTAAACGAAAATTGTTCACTTTATATGAAACCATAATTGACACACTACTCGATATGAGAATCATAATATAAAAGACAACAAAATACTATATTTTTAACAAAATATATTTGAAGAAATATACATGAGTGTACAAGATCATGTACACTTATGGAGGAGAATTATTCAAGAGTTGACTAAAGTTTA